>CAXITT010000008.1:2111652-2162350 GCA_964033795.1 Lymnaea stagnalis
TGAGAAGTATATATATATATATATATATAGTGCATAAACAAAATTAAGTGCGAGCTACTTTTTCATAACCATATCGAAAAAACTCCCAACATTTCGACTTTAATTAAAAGTAATGTGGGCAAAAAAAGTGCTATTTATTTTTATTATTTTTTTAAAATGAGTTTATTTTATTTTTTGAACCAGGCGGACAACGTTTCCATCGTAGATCATAAAAGATGTGATTTAAAAATCCACCCTTTCCTGACATCATATTAATCAAATCCTTTTTACTTTTTTTATGAAAGGTTCTGACAGCTACCTATATTAAATATTTTAACCCCAGTTACAATAATTAAATAAATCAACACAGGACAATGTCAGATACAAACTGGCGATAACACACAAAGAAACATGCCCAGGGCCACTATTCTAACTTGACACAAAACAGGACAGGGGCGGTTTAACAAACTTTAATGTGACTAGACTCTAGATCGATGTAAATTTTGTGTAGGGATCTGTGCAGTGGCAATCTGGCAGGGGTAGACAACTGTTTTACGTGTGCGTGCCAAGTCATTGATGAAAATATACGCACGTGCCAACGCAAATATTAAGATAATACCATTTTGATTTTAGGAACATTCAGCCCTGTTTACCCTCAAACTCTTAAAATCGTACAATATCATCACAAAATGGTTAAATACAGCATCTTAATAGTAAAAATTAAAAAAAAAACAACAGTATATATAATGTATACACCTCAAAATCGTACACTGTACCTAAAATCGTACAAATAAACAGGTCTGTATTATGTATACTTTTTTTTTTTTTTAAATAGAGGGCGGTAAATACAAAGATAAAAGAGCGAAAAGTGTGTTATTCGGCGTTCGCCTAAATTTTTTTTTCTTTTTAAACCTGTTGAAACCCGAAGTGTTTTTGTTTTAGATTTTGATCGGGGTTTTGTTTTATCAACCCGAACCCGCCCGATCACTTACTTTAAGTGTCCAGAGACGGTGTAATTTTTCTTTGGTCTCTGCTGATTAAGTTCAATTTTAACAGTTAAACAAAAATAACACTAGTAACGAAATATCCAAAAATATATTTGAAAGCCCAACGATTTCTTTATAAATAGAAATATAAAATTAAAGCTACCAAAAAAATTATGTCGTAGAATTTTACTCTGGGCGTTAAGTTTGAAAACTATGTAATGGCTACTTATGAAATAACTATATAGCGGGCGCCACTACTCGTCCCTTTTCCAAGAAATGAAGGCAGCACAGTATGGCATTCACAGCAAACGCAAAAGTACCACGATCAAAGGGTGTGTAAAATGTATCAACTGTATGAAATCTCTTCCACTGAATTAAAATTATTTTGAGTCCATTATAATTTCTTATGATTGAGTGAATAGAATGATAGAGCAATCATAGACATCTTGGCCAAAGACTACAGACAGATTTTTGGTTGCAATGTAGTCATGCATACTAAGTTTTAAAACAAGAGGGGAAATAATTTCAAATGCATTTTGTCACAACCCGTATGCAGCTGGCAAGAGCCATTCTTGGGAGTTTGGGGGCCCTAAGCATGGAGCGTAGGTTGGGGGCCACGGAAGGGGGGGGGTCCGGGGGTGGAGCTCCCTCGAGCTGAGGAGAAAACACCACCCACCACTGCGGCACCTCCATTCTGCCTTCATCAATTTCTCCTCTTTGCTCGTGTGTAACCACTAACCATATTGATCATTCCGCCACTAGAGAAAATGAGTACTTCTGAAATATATGGACATATGTCCAGGGCGCCTGACGTTCGGAGCCCTACGCGGATGCGTAGTCAGCGTATGCCTAAGAACGGGCCTGAGCTGGCATGTCAACTAGAGACCGACCGAAAGTGATTTTCTGATTTCGTCCGAAACTGAAACTAGGCCGAAAGTTAAAAATGACTTTCGGCCGAAACCATAGCCAAAAACTTAACGAGACTTTCGGCCAAAACCAAAAGCTTAACGAGACTTTCAACCGAAACATTTAGATATTTTGAAATTCGCTCATGCATAGATTCTGCATACATACAAAATGATGGGGGGAAAGTATCAATATTTACATTCTTTGTATTGAAAAAATGAGATCATCGTGAATATGAATAAATAAACATCTAATGCAAGGGGTCTCAAACTCACGACCCGCAAAACGATATTTTGCTGCCCGCTATATGACAGCAACGTTTAGTGTTAATGCGGCTGGCGCGTTTCCCCCATTCTCATATCTATAATGTGACTCTCTGCGACCGTTTCAGTCGAATCTCACCGACTAGTCTACTTCTGATTTTTACAATATGTTTGTATAAATTTGTATGTTGATTATTATGGTAAGAAATGTTTTAAAATCGGACTAAAGTTTTTTTAAATTTTATTTTATAGCATTTTATGAGACAAACATAGCCAAAGTGCGGTTTGAAGAAAAGTTTTTAAAAGTCAGTTGGTGGGTATGCACAACCATAATTGTGTAAATCGCAGTAATCGGATAAAGTATCAAAGAATCCCTATTAAAATTGCCGCTAGTGTTTACAAGTAAGGGAAATTCCACGCCTGTCAGCTTGGTCACTTTCAAAATAGGGTTAGTCAAAAAGGCCTTTTCTATGATAAAAAATCAAAATTCATTCTCCTTACAATAGCTTATTCCTTCTATTAATAATTAATAAATATTGCCTGCTCCTGCCTCCTGTTTGAACAGGTTTTAGCATTTAAAGCCTTCATAGACTTGGGCCTTCTTCTTGACATTACGCAGGAGCTGAATGTACTCAACAAGAAGTTACAAGAACAGGGGTAGCTTGTCAGTGTTGTCTATGATAATATCAGGGCATTCTGTACAAAACTTGTGTTATGGTTCTTATAGAAACTTCGAAATTTCCCAACATGCAAAGTACTCCTGGACTCGGGCACACCACTCAGTAGAAAGTATACTGATGCCACTGTAAAGCTACAGGAAGAGAATTCGATTGCATTTTTTAGACTTCAAAACACATACAGCCACTTTTCAGCTTTTTACTGACCCTTTCTCCTTTAATGTGGAAGATAACCCCCCCCCCCTCTTTTTTTTTTTTTTTTTGCGCTTCAAATGGAGCTGATGGACCTTCAGTGCAATTCTAAGTTCAGGGAGGTGAATGGAAAAACAGACAAGCATGGACAATTGATGAGAGCATTACCCTCCACCGTGACTGAGATTTTCATCAGATAGTTCCAGCGGATCACATGACTTTTTGGGAGGACCTATCTGTGTGAAAAGCCCTTTTCCACTATGAACTTTAACAAGTCGAAATTCAGGGCCAAACTTACTGATGAGCATCTTCAAGCTTTACTGTGGGTCTCATTTGCTTCCTCGCTCAAGCCAAAATTGCTCAGCTGTGTAAGAAGAAGCGATGCCAGGTCTCCGGCAACAATGAGTAGGGGGGAAGAAAATGAAGCCTAGTTCTTGTAAACCCATAATGTTTTTATTTGTGTTATTTATAAAGGTTGAGCAGATTGTAACAGCTGCACTTTATTGAATTTGTAATCGCTTTTTGTGTGGAATACTTGATACGGCCCAGTCTCAATCAGACTCTACCTCCTGCGGCCCTCGGATGATTTGAGCTGGATACCTCTGACCTAATACTTTTGCTTTTATCATAGTAATTCAACAAAACTAATGTAAGTTTCGTTAAAATGTTGTTGTTTTTTTTGGCAGGAGAACATTTGGAGGAAGAAAAAAAAAGGGGGGGGGGGATTCATGCAAAATAGACCATTAAGTGCAATTTGTTTTTATCAGCCTCTACCTCCTGCGGCCTTCGGATTATTTGAGCTGGATACCTCTGACCTAATACTTTTGCTTTTATTATAGTAATTCAACAAAACTAATGTAAGTTTCGTTAAAATGTTGTTGTTTTTTTTGGCAGGAGAACATTTGGAGGAAGAAAAAAAAAGGGGGGGGGGGATTCATGCAAAATAGACCATTGAGTGCAATTTGTTTTTATACTATAATCACAACCTAGAAAATTACAAGAATTATTGTGGCTGTAATATATCCTAAATTGTCACCTAGTTATAAAAATATCAACCAATGTTTCGCGGTTATCGTCATATTAATGCTTTGTGTTTTGATAAATAGCTGGCAAGATATCGCTATATTAATTAATTTTTTTTCCTGGCATCCGTCCGTCACAATGTGACGATGGTGAAGACTTCCCAGGACGAAACCCACAAAGGCGTGGGATTATTCTTCTAGGATTATAAGCTGGTTACCAACACCAAATCGCCTCGATCCACGCCGCTGGATAACCTTAGGGAACATTAAGTGGATGATACAGCTTGGCACCAGTGGCGTCGCAGGAGCTGTCGGAATCTTTCATTGTACCAATGTTATCCGGGTTTGAATTCAGAGTTGAACTGAACTCCAGACGGGGCAAATTGAAATTTGCTCAGTTTTGACCGTTCGGCCACCCAGCATCCTATTAATATTTAGACTAGTACCAACACACTAGTCTCTCTGTGCTGGTGACGTCATTGTTGCGTTCGTTGACCCACCATTGGGAAAAACATTTTTTTAATTTCTATTTTACGGATATCGGTGGAGAATCGCAAGACTTCTAAATTGGTCACATCATCATAAAAGTTATCAGGTCTGCAGTAGGCCTACTACATAATTATAATACGAACCCGTGATACATGCACACACATGATAATGATGAATTTCAAGAAATTAATGGTTTGAAAAAGCCTAGGTTTCCTTATTTTTTCTTAAATAAAAGGAAATATTACCATTCCTTATGATTATTCAATATTATTCCACCTTTGCCTTTGACAACATTGATGAGCATGATAAGGATAAATCAAAATGAATATCACACATGAGGGAATTGAATAAACCTAGGGTTCTAAATTTAATTGTTGAAAAACGAAATTAATGATATAAATATTACCATTCCATTCACAAGTAGGTCCTCATGCAACTGTGGGCAGTTTTCGCTGAGTATTAGTCATATAAGATGACAGCAAGATGTGCAGCAATAATGAATATCGGATCCAGATGGCCGAAAGTTTCAATCACTTTGGGCCGAAACCGAAATTAAACCGAAAGTTAACTTTTCAGTTTCGGCCGAAACCGAAACTAGGCCAAAAGTGATCAAATGGCAACTTTCGGCGCCGAAACCGAAGCCGCAATTCGGTCGGTTTCTAATGTCAATGCAAGTTTTCCTATAAAATAAATCTAGAAATTAGGGATCGCAAACCGGGATCCCGAGTTTCGAAAATACCGGAACACTGGACTTTACGGATGCTTGAAAATACAGGGATCTGATTTGAGAAAACCGGGGTTTTCTCAATTCCCGGGATTTTCTCAATTCCCGGGATTTCATTTAAAAAAATAATCGTTGCTTTTCTTAATTTCTATGTCGCAATTAAAGCAAGACATATCAATAATTTATGTGATCTGCAAAGTGCGAACCCCTAACACAACGTGTCTCAAGTTCAAAGAGCGCCGACCAACAGGCTAGATATGTGTACTGTGATTCATTTGTTCTTAAGAATCATGGCAATGTGATTAGCTTTGTTTTTACATTGTGCGTGTGTACGTGGAGATGAGAGTCGCGAAGGGAACCTACGGTATTGGTAAATAAATGTTTTCATGTTAATGACAAATCTTTTGTTAGGTCGAATGAAGATCGAAAGTCGACTTACATTAACAGTTTGTAACATGGAAGTAATAACACGTTGCACTGGAATCACGGGGTAAACTTTATAACAAAATTTTTTGATTTCCTTTCTGAGTTATTTTTTTCCCTAACAATTGATTGTTATGACGGAGTAACCATGCAGACGGCAACGATGTAGTGAAAACCCGATATCCTTATTACCGGTCCTCTCCGTTCCTGAGATATCCACAGATGTCACATAAGGGTCAGTGGAGGTCACCGATGATCTACACATCATGAAGTTTTCATTGTCATAGGGGTGGGTAAGTGTACAGTTTCAGATTAATTGGACCTCGGGAAGTTGGTGAAAATTGAGATGCAAGATAGTGATCACTCCGGAGGTTATTGGAGGTCACTGGTGACCAGAGACCATGGGCGCCCGCAAGGGGGGCACTTGCCCCCCCTGGATTGATTGGATAAAAAAATTTTTAGACAAAAAATGTATTAAAGTAAAGAGAAAATAAAGATAAAGTAACTAAGCTGATGTCCTGTCCGTTCGTTCACCATACAAATAGGCTACAGTAAATTAAAACTACATTAAAAATTACTAAAAAAAATTTGCCCCCCCCCCCTGGAAAGTTAATCGATTTTTTTGCCCCCCCCCCTAGTAAGTTTTCTGTGGGCGCCCATGCCTGAGACCTACTGATCATGAAAGATTTTATTGTAATCGGGTGTGGGTAAGTGTACAAAGCTTCAGCTCAATTATCAGTAATTAGCAAATCTCACTTTTTAAATTCATAATGGATTACATTTTGCCTCGCCATGTTGACATTCTGATAAAAAATTATAAAAAAAATTTCCCCCCCCCCCCCGGAAAGTTAATCGATTTTTTTGCCCCCCCCCCTAGTAAGTTTTCTGTGGGCGCCCATGCCTGAGACCTACTGATCATGAAAGATTTTATTGTCATCGGGTGTGGGTAAGTGTACAAAGCTTCAGCTCAATTATCAGTAATTAGCAAATCTCACTTTTTAAATTCATAATGGATTACATTTTGCCTCGCCATGTTGACATTCTGAAAATGTTTTACAAATTCAAATAAAGAATATTTGCCAACAAATCAGTGATGATCAGAGAAAAACATGTGAATGTTTCTATGGAAGTTTCCATGCCACCCTACGAAAACTGGACCGAACGTTTGAGAGAATATAAAGTAATATAACGAAAGACTGGATATCCACGGTCAGTGGTGCGAACTTATTTGTGGTGTTGGCTGCCGCCATATGGGGGGAGTCCCTAGACATCAAAATAAATATGGTAAATTTACACAATATTTTGAGTAAATTAGAGAAGTATAATTGTATGTTTGAATGGGAATGTATCTGTGCATTAAAGAAGTATGCATAAAGTTGACAGATATTTTTAGACAAAGAGTAATAATTGATATTATATAATGCACCAGGTAGTTTTAAAAAGGAAACAAATACTCCTATTTGAAGAAATTGCTTCTTTAACATATTCATAATAATAATATGCATAAAACAGTGTTCTAAAAACTTAGATGTGTATAATGTACAACTGTTTCTATCTGCATCTTGAACTACTGTTGCTATCTACTTTGATAAAAGAATATGATAAGAATAGTTAAACTGATAAGATTTCAATACAATTCTTTCCTTGCTATGGCCAGAATAATTTTAAAATGATTCATGAATTACCTTATAATTCAATAGGTAAGAGTAAGTTGAAGAAGAAAAATACTGTATAAACTCATTGTAAAGCCAAATTTAGGGAAATATTTTAGAGGGAAAAGTGGGGGTAGTCAACTTATGAGAGGGTCACAGAAGGTTTTTAATTTTTATCAAATTCTCAAGACACATAACATGAAAGTGTTATTTTAGATCACTGAGGTCCTTGTCTACCCTAGGCAGGCTCTACAAGATATGAATATGTTACAAGAACATTTAATTATTAATAAAACAAAGATACAGAAAGTAAAAGGCACCACTATTTGCCCAACACAATGATAAGTAGATAATAAAAGTCCATTACTCTGTAAGTGAGACTGGCCTTAGTATCTCATCCTAGTTATTCTCTAGCACTATATAGCTTACACTGGCTACTATTTTATGGGGTCCTTTTCCAAAATTGGAAGAAACAAAAAAATGGGTGAGGAGGTATGAACCAGCCAAGTTACCCACAGTGAAATTCAGTGAATATGAAAAATGTATGCTAGGATTGACTAGCATTTAAATTAGCTTCACGAATGTGACTTGCACTTGAAAAATAAAAAGGATTACATCTCAAGCTCATTTTTTATTTTTTTATTTATTAAACTCTTTGACTAAAGTACATTTAGAGCCATCACTTAAGGGCTGTATACGTACTCAAGTCCAACAGTTTAATCAATTTTATATAGAGTATGGTGTTTCATACCCATGTCTGACTATGTGTATTCAAAACAATACATAATATGGAAGAAAAAGGTAAAAAGTAGTCCATTTTAAAATCAGTATCTAATTATGATTCTTATTTATTCCAATCACTTACTAGATGTAAACACAAGTTATTTATTTTTTTTGAATGATTATCTGTTTTAACATATTTAAGTTTAATTCTCTCTTGGTTTCCAGATATTCAAGGTTGCTATTTAAAATATATATATAATGTCATCAAATACCACCCTGAAATAAAAAAAAAAAAAAGTTTTTTTCTGATATTGAGAGATTGTGGAATGTTCTGGTCCAGGAACATTTTTTTTTTTTAAATCACTTTCTAGATTCTTGGTTCAACTTAAATTATTTTAACATATTTAATTTTAATTTTCTCTTTGTTTTCAGATATTCAAAGTTGCTATTTAAAATATATATATAATGTAATCAAATACCACCCTAAAATAAAAAAAAAAAAAAGTTTTTTTCTGATATTGAGAGATTGTGGAATGTTCTGGTCCAGGAACATTTTTTTTTTTTAAATCACTTTCTAGATTCTTGGTTCAACTGAAATTTACATGAGCCTACTAAATCAGAGTTTTTGGAGCAAGGGAAAAAGATTAATTCAATTTAAAACTCTACCACCCTCCCCAAACACTAAAACACATTATTTTCACCAATAAAATACCACCAAAGCCCATTTTGACCGCCTAGCTACACCCCTTATTCAATAATTTCAGATAAATCGATAAGTAAGAAATATATTATTAGTTTATAATTGACTTAAAGACTAAACTTTTAGTAATTAAAAAGTAGGCATAGACCTTATGTTCAAATAAGTTATAGATTATTAATGTCAAATGGGGCTTACTAATTTCATTTATGTTAAATGTACTAGCCCAAGGACCCAGTCTCCTTTTAATGAATTATCCTTCATGTACAGAGTAGCATTGTAGGCTTGGCCTAACTAGCTTACCTGATAAAATCCTAAATGAATGCACAATTTCTAGTTGTAGGTCCTTAATTACTTCAATAATTGGCAGACAACTTCCTGGGCTTTACACTTAGAACCATATTTTCCTCAAATTGCTAGAGTTTGAGTCTATGCGACTTTCATTAAATTGCCACATACACTAATTGAACTATGGTTAAGCCTAAAAATGCCTTCAAGGTCCTAAATTGTGTCAAAAACTATAATACATGTGTGCTGGAGTAGTTTAATAATATTAGAAGTAGAAGCCTAGCATAGGCTTTCTTTAGGCTTTAGGGGTATAGGCATTGGCTCGCCTATATATCATTTTAATATATCGAAATATATTTATTATAATGAGAAAATATTTGATTGTATAAATCAACTCACTGGGGGCTATAGTCTGTAAAACTCTGATATAGCGTCAGTAATTAATAACATTAAAATAGACCCAAAACAGCTTTAATAACATAAAATACACCCAATAAAGCTGTAGTTAACACAGTTTCAAATTTATTTAAAGCACCATTCTACTCTGAACCACAACAGACTGTCTAATCACTGATAGTTATCGACTAGCAGAAGGCACACTACTGTAATGCCCAATCAGGTTGTTGCAAGTGTGGTGAAAGCATTGACAATCGCCATACTTCATTTAACTTGTCGTTTTTACTCAGTATTTCGTTAGGTGGTACAATAGTGGTCTTCCTGCCATTGTGGATTTATGTCACAGAACGGTTCATATGGTATATATCCCTTCAACTAGTGTCCTTAGAGTCCCCAAACCTCCACCTTATATCTACCCCTGGTGTGATTATAACCATCCCAGGGTCATTGAACTGCTACATTACATCATTAAAGAAAACATTTCCCGACCAAATCCTTTACCCCCCCCCCTTTCGCCCCCCACCCCCCCACGTCCATTTCATGTTCCTACCAAGCTATTAGCATCTATTTCTATCACTTTGAGAAATTTTCCATTACTGATAATTAATCTAACTCTACCCATGGTCTTCTTGAACATTCCACTTCCACCAGCGAATTTAAACTTGTTAATCGAAAACATTTGTGATACCCCCTCACACACTGTCTACAAAACATTTGTGATACCCCCTCCCACACTGTCTATGATGGAGTCCCCCTTTTCTCCAAACTATTATGTCTTCCAGTACTACCATAAACTCTGCTGATGTCAGGCTATCAATTTCCTCATCTATTTTACCTTTGTGCGGTACCTACGCCCATCGCTCCCGTCTCCAGCATGGTCATTTGTGACAATGTAATAATTTACATTTCTTTTAACGTAGAAACTTCCTGTTGTCTGCTAAAGTATTTCTGGTATGGTAGTGGGTGCCGTCTATCAAGGCATATAATTACCGACGCTATATCGGAGTTTTCCCAATAGTCTATGGTCCATGGTAATATTAACAACTTGGACTAATGAACTGTTTAAATTTATTTTTTAACAATTCACGTCAATTGAGCCAATTTTTAAGTTGAGTAACTAGCTAAGGCCTAAACTAGACTCTAGTCTAGAGCTGACGTTATCAGTTTAGTAGACCTACTATTAAGTAGTTGCCCTAGACATTTCACTCATACTTATGAGGTGTTTTTAGTTGAGCATGAATCAATGACAAAAAATATTAACATTATTATTATTGTAGGCCGTACTCTATTGACTATTATTACTATTATTATGTCATAGTCATAGGGATAGTCTGATAGTGTATTGTTGATCAAGTCATTGGCATTATTGGAGCATACGATGATTGGTGGGGCGCAGCATATTCTACAATCGAGGAAGATAAAGGGATTTGCCGCAACTTCTTCAATGAATAATGATATATAAAGTTATTTAAAACTAAAACACGCACAAAACTTATTAACAACTTACTGTAAATTTAGCGTTGCTAGAATCCCTACTGGAAACAGCGCGTACAAAACCTGACCGCCATTCCCACTCAGAAATTTTTGACACTTTGAGCTTCCCTTCGCTCTTCACTGACAAGAAGCGTTTTCCAACAAGTTCTTCTCTACTTTTATAAGCCATATTTTTACATAGTGAGAGGTAAAACAATTGTAGTTAAAGGCATTTGACAAGAAACAGACACGAAATTCCTCGGAATGTCACTACACCCAATTACGTTGTGCATGAATACACTGACATCTGGTAGGTCAAAAGGTCACAAACATGTGTAGTTCCGCTAAGAAACAAATAGTTCTAAAACTTTTTAAAACATAGTTAAAAATAAGATTGGCCAATGTGAAATTCAATAACATTTAATTTAGATGTATTTAATTTTAAGCGGATAAAATATTAAACATTATTCATATTTGATAATGTTATAATGTTAAGCTGGCAACAGGCAAGACCAAGTACTACATACTAACTAAGCTAAGTGTATCACTATCTCATTTGTCTTTTCTCTTGAAGATAAAAATTCCTAGACACACAAGATATGCAGTTTAATAATTAACTACATTATCAAAACTTTAAAATCTTCTTTTTCACAATAATACTTTTAAACGCTAATAAATATAATTTTGTTCCCCTTAAAAATAATATAGACTTTAATATATCTTAGGTTTTGAACTTATGTTTAGGCGAAGCAAGGAGAGTTTTATTTCTTGACCTACATGTGGTTATGTTTTGGTCACGTGTCATCAGTGACGTCATAAACATGGCTGCTTTATAGCTTTGGAGATTTAAAATTGTGTGTATCTACCATGTTCTACCTATGACAAATTAATGAAATGTTTTTGTTAATTTGATCCTCCCAAGAGTGTGGAATCTAAGTTATGATATAGCAACTTATATTTCTGCTGCAGAAGATGGTTTCAGCGATACTTTCTAGGCTTGTTATGTAAGTATTAAGTAATCTTTATAAATAAAGACTTTCAATTTCACGATAGTTGGTTTGGTTTTGTCAATCGATCATTGAATGTTGATAGTGACTTGTCTTCTTAAACTATACATAAGTCATAAAAAAGTATTCAAAGATAAAATCAGTTTAAGGTGTCTTTATCACCTATGAGCCTATTGGCTGAGTCGAATAAGTGTTAAAAATAATTTCAGCTTAGGACTAATCAACTAGCAGTAACACTGACACTGACACCCAAAAAATATTATTATTAGTATAAAGTATAATAGTTTAGTAAGTTAGTATTAGTATTGTATAGCCCAGGCCTAGTCAGTAATAAATAATAGTAATGATAGTTTAATTAAATAGTCATCTGCCATACTATACTGGTACTCTTACGACAACGTCATATTGAGTCATATACGACACTCTACACAGAAATTGTTACTTCAAGACTTGTCTTACCATGGCATGGTTTAATCAAGCAAGACTAAGTTACTAACTTAGTCATCATGACTAAGACAGTGTACTAAGTACTAAGACTCGGATGACTAAAACTAAAAAATTACTAAGTCTAAGACACAAGTTGACAAAGTCTATTTATATCACTAAATAATAAACTAGGTCGGAAACTGTTCATTGAAATATGACAAATAATTTAATATGCTCATTTTAACTATTTTGACCTAGAAAGTTAAGAAAGCTCTTTAAATTTATATTCACTTTTATTATTTAATTTAAACTCTGAGGCATATCATAAACGAAAACAATAATTTTGCAGTGAATTTCTTATTTATTTATGCATATTTTACAACATAATAAAACAAATTAAATGCAGCTATCATGCGAGCCCACACCTTTTTGTATTCGAGCCCAAATCTTTTTTTATCCTGAAAGTTTTAGGATAAGAAAAGTGTTAAGTGAAAGTTTGTTTGGAACAAGTTTTTGAAAATTAAATTTGTTAAACTGAGATTGAGATTAATTTTTTAATTTTTATTTTAAGTGAACAAACTTAATTTCAAACTTTGATAATAATGGTAGTTATCCAACTGCTACTACTTAATAAACACTTTAAATCACACTAACACACTTATATTATAATATATAGTCAGTAGTAATAGTTTAAATTAATAGTCATTGCCATACCATACTCACATGACAACGTCTTACACTAAGACTAATTGTTATTTAGCCTTTTCTCTTATTTCAAGCTTTATTATATTTTCGATATTATATATATATAAAAATGCCATCATTCTGTCTTCATTTGATGATGGAGTAGCTGTTGACACTTCATCATCTAACTTATGAAGGTGATCCTGGAATGGCAGTCTCTGGTGACTTTCTCACAGGAGAATATTGACTCCTGTTTAAATTTGGCCTTACATAATGCTCTTTTTTGTTGCAAGGGCTTTGTTTTGTGCATCTTCTCCCCCATACACTGTGGTTTGCCAGCTGCAACAGTGCTCAGATATGATCTCCCATTCACAGCCATGACCTTTCAATAAGTCTTGCCTTTCCATACAGCCTTCCTCCATTCTCCTTACATTGGCTAAACCATCAAAAGCTTCTCCTGCTTAGAGTAAAGAACATGCTACATATTTTGGCACATTCCAGAACACCTCAGTGTTAGACACTTACGTGAAAGTTGTTGAGCTTCTGCTCAAGACTGGCATATATGGTCCACTTCAATGTCGTATAGTACTGTACTGAGCACACATGCCTGATAGATTCTTTCAATGTGATCGGAAAGAAAAAACAAACATTTTATGTAGCTTTCTTTTGAAGTTTGGGCTGTTGGATATAAACATTACAGCGAACTAAATATTCATTTATGTACAACACTTATGGATACTCAGAATTCATGTTATATCAAGCATCATTCTTTTATTTCATTGGAGCACTCAAGGTGCCATAAATCTTTCTCCTGGAAAATGCAAACTCTACAGTTACAACATTCAAATTAAAATTTTTAATAAAAAAAATAAATTCTAAACCACTGTTGAAACTTTAGTCATACTATTAAAGTGGTTTTCAACCTTATTATTTCCTAACACACTAATAACTAAATCTTCCTTATACAAAAGCATCAGCTGTGTCAGTGAGGATTATTGCCCTAGCAAATGGTCAATTAGAGTAGTTTGATTTTGTCATTTCCGTGCTTTCATCTTACCTGGGATGACTCTGAATTTGGTAGGTTTAAATAATAATAACAATATCAAAATCTTGTGAATACCTGTGAATACTCTGCAACACAACAGTGAAAAAATGCTCCTTACTAAAATATTAGACCAGGGGCTCTCAACCTTGTTGGTACTGCATAATGAAGCTAGCCCAATCCCTTTTTGATAGTTACATTTAAAAACGATTTCCACTCTGCCTGGCTTCCCTGTAATATGGCCAGACTGACTACATACAGTCACAATTTTGCATGTTGAATGCTTCAGCAGACAAAAAGGGTTATAACTAAACATTGATTTGGGTGAATCATGTCCAAACATAAGACGCAATTAAATAAACGTTACTTTTAGCTCTGATATTAAGTTTTTCAATTTTCAAATTTCAAGACAGGAGAAAATACTATGTTAACTATAGGCTATAGGTCACGAGGATTTAAAATAATAATTTGTGGGAAATACATCAGTTCATCTATCATTTAAAACAAAAACCTTAAAATTTTCCTGCTACTGCCTTTAATTTTTGGGCTTTACAAGTACAACAAATCCCATAAATTGTGAAAACATTAGTAAATTTGTGAAGATTGTAACTATTGTAGCAAGTACACATGAACAATACAATTAAAAGAGTGCGAAAATCTTAGTTAGGTCTGGCTTGTTCCATTTGCTGTTACTATATTGAAAGTTTTCTTTCAGATAGTTTGGAAGCTATATGGCAATAATGACATAAATAAGCAACATTCTTTTTCACAGCCACCTCCGGGTGGTTGTGTAACAGACTGCTGTTGCTATTTTCGATGCTTGCTTTGATTAATATTTAATTTCTTTTTACCATTTTGCATATAAACAGAAATATGTGTGGTATGAATAATATCATATACAATGAAGAAATTATTCATTGTTATAAATATTATGCCGCTCAGTCCCCTCCACTGGGGCCGTCCATCAATTACATCAACTATTTGTAAGCAATTTTTGACCCACCCCCCCAGTCAACAGCTGTCACATTTTCAGTACCCCCAGTAATTATGTCAACATTTGTATTAAACACAACCGCCACCCCCCACCCCCCAAAATAAAAGAAATGAATTATAATATAAATTAATATATCGACAAATATTACTTTATGATGATCTATTTTAATAACACAAAATTGGAGGAAAAAATTTTATTGCATCTTTAGCTTGTTAATCAACAAGTTAAAATGTTTTTACTCAAATTTTATAATGCAGAATTAAGGAAATGGTTGTTAAAGAATAAATGTCATTTTTTGTTGTTGTGGAAATAGAAATATGATTATTGTCAGTATAGCTGACAATTGTCACATAGTTTCTAGCTGCTGTCATCTTCCCAGGGAGTTGTCAGGTGTTGCTCTATCTTAACAAAGGGCATAGTAATTGAACTGATTACCAGACAAGTCAACATCATCCTCATCTAGCCATTCAGCACTTAAAACAAAACCATTGTCAGTGTGAGCAATAATTGCCATAAGCTCTCTCTCTGTCTCCTGGCAGGTACCTGCATAAGTCGAATCCTTCTTTGTTGAGGAGCAGGTGGTAATTTCTGATGCATTGTCGGTGCTGTTGAACTTGCTATTTCAACATGACTTGTGGTGCAAAATAGATATTACAGATTTTGCAAATCCGTTCAAGCAGCGATTTTATTATTGCTCTCAATTTACTTTCCCTTATTCTTAAAATATCGTATAGGCCTACCTACTCTAATGTGTGCCATACCTGCAACGTGACCGCAAACATACCGCCCTAGTCAATTGCGAAAAATAGAATCTACAGTCGATGAGAGGCCAACTTTTTTACTTCTCTTGCATTAACTAAATGTGCTAACATTCTGAGCAGCCATTAGCAATGCACAGACAGAAACACATTAAATAAATCTTATATTGTTAAAAGCCTAAAAATTATATAGCAATTTTAATTTACACTCATTAAATTTGTTAAAATATTTTAAAATTTTTAAAAGATTAACATTTTAATAGAGAAAACATGATTGTTGACGTCAACTAATGTACCCCCATTCCCCTTGTCAAACATTTCAACCCCCCCCCCCCCCCCCTCTCTCTCTCTCTCTCTCTCTTGTTGACATAATTAATGGACGACCCCACTAATGCCACATTTAAGTTTTTGAAGATAAATCAATTACTCAATCCGCCAATTGCTATCATGCTTAAAATGATTCGTTTTGTCCGATTCCTCTTTTAGAGATGAGGAGTGAGGGGGGGGGGGGATAAAGTTAGCATTTTGCGACGTATTAACGGGATGCAAGCTTTGTCGTAATCAACCCAAGGGTCTATTGATTTTAAAGATAGTGTGTCGTGTGTAGCCGCCCGCCTCTGACCTGGCCGGGTTCTGAGGCCGGGACTACTTTCTTTCCTTTGTATTTGACCCACTAAAGTCGAATTTCTAGGTTACGTAGAAATAGAAAGCACGGCTTTGCATTTCTTTAGTAGAAATAATTATTTGAGGTTTTTGCCATTGGCTTTATTCCGTTTACAATTTTTAATTAAAAAAAGATTTATTTTACTAATTTCATTTTAAAATAACGTTAATTTACAAATAATTTCGCTCACAATTTATTTTATAACGATTAACTGGGAGCCTTTAGAGAGTTTCATTATCTTCAATTAGTATTTATAATAAATAAAGCTTCTGCTGTTAATGAATTTTTTCCCTTGTAAACACAACTTGATGAAAATATGAAAAGTGTGTTTGAAATGATAAGTCTTAGGATCTAACTGACATAAACAAAAATATAGTAGGGTACCAAAGACAGTGAATACCAAGCATACATTCATAAAACTGTTATGTGTTTTTTGTATAATTTCACTTATTGTTAAAGTTACCATTAGCAATGTCTTGTGCTAACAGTATATTAGTTCTATATACTATTTGTAAGGACATAAGGTTCCACCTGATCTAGAATGTGGACGAGCAGCGACCATGTTTTTATTTCCCCCTTAAAAACAGTAAATAGATTATTCCCTAATCGTGATCATAAAAATTATCATAGTTGAACTTTGAATCATTTAATATTTCCAAAGTCCTCTTAATATAAATCTGAGAGGATATTCATTGTTCAGTTTTAATTTAAAATGTATAACATCCAGCCAGTCGATATTTTAATCGCCTCCATTCTTTATCAGATTGGTTATTGGAAACCTGAGTACTAAATACCTTGGAGAGTTGGTAATTGCGCATTTAGTATTTTTAGCATCCCAAGCGACCCCAAGCACAATCTGTTTTTTTTTTCTTTTTTTCAAAACTGAGCACCATTTAAGTTACGGTATATAATGATTTTTGTAATGATCTATACAAGTTGTGTAATTAAAATTTATCTTTTAATTTAATTATTACTAAAAATTGAGGTGCCACTCTATTGATTCAATTATTGTGATGTCTTTCGGAAACTATATGACAGTGTTGAAAGCTATGTAGTATGTGTTACAGCGAAAGTTTATGTCACACTCAGGAACCATAAAAGAACCAAGACCCTGGTAGCGAGTGTGCTTGAGATAGGAACCATAACATAACCAAGCCCCTGGAAGCGAGTGTGCTTGTAGGATGCTTGCATGCTCTGTAAACTCGCTCACGTTCAAAATAGCAGTGATTCTAAACCGGCGTGTCTCGACACATTGATGGGCCCCACCCAGTAAACAAGCACTTATTCATAGACTGACGGGCGTACAGTGTCTGCATCTGCTATTAAGCGTGTACACATCCAATGCTACTGAGACGCGGAGCCCAATAATTTGTTTTTAAAAATTACTAATCTAATATTGATGAGTAAACGGGAGACAAGGAGGTGGGGCAGCACTGTACTGTGCCATGTTACCTTTGACAAACGTCGGCCTTGGGGGGGAGGGGGGGTAGCGTTGCCTATTCTCTAGCTAGAAGAGAAGAAAACACAAAGTTACTGAGTAAAGGCGGAAAAGAGAAGAAAAAAAAAGAAGAAAAAACCAGCCATGAGCAAGTTGGGTGGATACTGTTTTATTTCGTGTGCCGAGTTCTGAATCTTGTAAATCTCGTGAATACCTATTTTTATGAAAGTTAGATGTGCAACGTATTTTAAAATAATAAAATTATTTGGTGTAATCATAATATGCCATTAGAAGAGTATGAACCATATCTTTCGTTAAAATTGTTAGAAACCTTCTATTTCAATTATTTGAATGGACCAATAGATATAACATTTTTATACCGGTATTTCAGATTCATTGGGTATTTCCAATATATAAATTTCATAAATACTATAATAATTTCATAATTTCTGGCTTCTTCCGAAATTGGAAGTCAGTTTAAACCCATCAACAGAACATCAATACATTTTTTAAACTCCCCTGCTCCCACCCCGAAGAAATTAAGATACATACCGTACCTTCATACTGTAAACTTTTTAAAAATAATAATAAAATAAACAGCATATTCTTTAATAATGTAAACGTTATTTAAAGCTACCCGGTACGATATCATTATATTATTAAAAAATTGTGTCCCACGCATTTGACATGTTTTCATTTAAAGTTAGTGAAATAACATTATTCCCGGTGCTGAAGGGTTGAATCTTTGCGTTTATAAAGAGTGGAATACAGAAGAAAAAAACAATCAAGATTGATAGAAATTGTTCTTTCTGTACTAGTACTAGTCATTTATACCCACATTGTTTATTGTTTATATTTGATCACAGTATACCTCACAACAGGTTTCTCTATTTATAAAGAATGAGGACTGCGATCTTAGTCCATAATATATCCGTTCGTTTTTTGACATGTCTTTGACAAAATCTGGAGATTTAAAAAAATATCTGCTATGACTGAGCTGACTTAAACTGAAAGTTGAGCTAGTCAGTCTGGTGTTACCTTAACCTGAAAGTTGAGCTAGTCAGTCTGGTGTTACCTTAACCTGAAAGTTGAGCTAGTCAGTCTGGTGTTACCTTAACCTGAAAGTTGAGCTAGTCAATCTGGTGTTACCTTAACCTGAAAGTTTGGCTAGTCAACCTGACGTTACCTTAACCTGAAAGTTGAGCTAGTCAATCTGGCGTTACCTTAACCTGAAAGTTGAGCTAGTCATTCTGGCGTTACCTTAACCTAAAAGTTGAGCTAGTCAATCTGGCGTTACCTTAACCTGAAAGTTGAGCTAGTCATTCTGGCGTTACCTTAACCTGAAAGTTGAGCTAGTCAATCTGGTGTTACCTTAACCTGAAAGTTGAGCTAGTCATTCTGGCGTTACCTTAACCTGAAAGTTGAGCTAGTCAATCTGGTGTTACCTTAACCTAAAAGTTGAGCTAGTCATTCTGGTGTTACCTTAACCTGAAAGTTTGGCTAGTCAACCTGACGTTACCTTAACCTGAAAGTTGAGCTAGTCATTCTGGCGTTATCTTAACCTAAAAGTTGAGCTAGTCAATCTGGTGTTACCTTAACCTGAAAGTTTGGCTAGTCAACCTGACGTTACCTTAACCTGAAAGTTGAGCTAGTCAATCTGGCGTTACCTTAACCTGAAAGTTGAGCTAGTCATTCTGGCGTTACCTTAACCTAAAAGTTGAGCTAGTCAATCTGGCGTTACCTTAACCTGAAAGTTGAGCTAGTCATTCTGGCGTTACCTTAACCTGAAAGTTGAGCTAGTCAATCTGGTGTTACCTTAACCTGAAAGTTGAGCTAGTCATTCTGGCGTTATCTTAACCTGAAAGTTGAGCTAGTCATTCTGGCGTTACCTTAACCTGAAAGTTGAGCTAGTCATTCTGGCGTTACCTTAACCTGAAAGTTGAGCTAGTCAATCTGGCGTTACCTTAACCTGAAAGTTGAGCTAGTCAGTCTGGTGTTACCCTTGATATAAACTTGAAGAATTCTTTTCTATTCCTTTCTGGGCAAAATTTGGGCAGTTCATCGGAACAAAATATCTGCATACTATAAACAGAACTATAGTTGTGTTAGTAATGTTCCGAGACAAACGAAGGTTCTTTCTTGATATATTATTGCATCGAAGGATTATTTTAGTGTCTGACTGCAACAGCTGAATCTTGTTTATGTCAGTACGTCCCAAACCCACGACAGATTTTAACAAATTCAAAGATGAGAAAATATTTTGTATGTGCCTCTTTATCTCTCCATCTCTCTCTCCCTCGCTCTCTCCCGTCCCTCCACCCCTATCTAATTTCAACCGGCACATTTAGGTAATTTAGTTTGATGTATTATGATAAGATCAGCCAAGATCCTGTGGGTATATCATCTGTAATTCCGTGTCCCCCGTTGCTAAAGGATGTTAACGCAACAGTGTTGTTAGCTGGGCCACCAGTTCGTTTGATCGAGAGACAGGAGACACAGCATTGAGGTGGCTTCGCCTAACTCGGAGTGGGAGCCGAACCTAAAAATCGATACTGCTTCTTTCTCCGGGTCGATGCAGTTAAATCAGGGGTCGTCTCAGTGGTCTGACAAGGATTATTTTGTAGAACGAGCTTTGGGGTGGGGTGATATATGATAGACGTTAGTCAACATGTAGTCCGATATGTCGAAATTAGCTTCAATCAATTTGGTGGCTATTGAATTTGTTTGATTGATGGATATTGAATTTGTTTGATATTGAATTTGTTTGATTGATGGATATTGAATTTGTTTGATTGTTCAGGAAACACACCTAGTTTCCTAAAAGCCACATACTTATCAGGACTTTCAAAAGAGATACCGATTTTTTAAACCCGAAAAGGATATAAATATATTTTTTTTTGCAATATTAAATTTAGACGGAAATCCATACTGAAATCCAATATAAAAACCCAGATCTTACTGAAACCAGTTTCGAAACCAAATATAACCATTAATAAATATATCTGTAAATATCTAAAATAATTTTTTTATCAGATTTAAAAACATAGTACACAGAAAAATATAATTAAG
Organism: Lymnaea stagnalis; assembly: GCA_964033795.1. Classification (NCBI taxonomy): domain Eukaryota; kingdom Metazoa; phylum Mollusca; class Gastropoda; family Lymnaeidae; genus Lymnaea; species Lymnaea stagnalis. The sequence goes on from CAXITT010000008.1 coordinate 2,132,625, forward strand.
TCACAGCCAAATCAAACATTGAAAGTGATGCACCAAAAATACCAGTCGCGAGTACGTGGGGTCAAGGCAGCTCAGGGTCGGCGCTACGGGGGTGCGGGGCCTTGTGCCTTTGACTTTATATACCCCGGCCAATATGATATTAAGACATGTCATCGTCATACAGGGACTTACTGGTCATAAAGCGACACGTCATACCGGGTACTTGTTCATTCGCTTAGTTTTCGAAAGCTCTATCAAAAAATTTACTGTTACCGTTGAATTGTACTGAGCCGAATTATTCCTAGCAGGTCGGTTGTTGCTAATATCATGGTACCGTAACAGTAGTCACAAAGTCCAAAAAACACAAAGCTGAATGAGCTTGTGCGCTCTTAAGCTTAAAAATACACTGCATCATGTCCACGTAAACCAAAGTAATTTTAAAAAAAAATAAGACGGTTCACGGGCAGCTAATTAAACAGATAAATGAGTGAGTTCTTCATCATCAAGGCTGGTAACAAAGTCTCGTTCAATTGTCAATTAGTCAGTCGACCCTGAGAAGTTGATGGCTGAGCTAAGTTTTTATAAAAAATAATTTGAAAAAGTTCTTTTGGCACTTGGTAAAACTTTATACTATACGCGATCGCAGTAGTCGGAAAATAATTTTACAGCAACAGAAGTAATAGAGGACACTTACACAACAGTTTAATGGCGTTTGTAAGTTTCATGGAATCTTTTCCCCCAAGATCTTAAGTCCGAACTATCTACAAACCGATGTCCCTTTTCAATTTAAAAAAAAAAAAAAAAACTAATTTTTTTATTGGACTGAATACATACTGTTTTAAAAACAAGAAATACAATGTTTCAAACATTTTCAGAATATGCATACGTCCCCTTTACATTTCTTTAAACGATTTTTCGCTAAATCAAGAACCAATGTTTGTTTACCTTGTTTTTTAAAAAATAATTTTAAAACAATAATTAGTTTTCTTTACAACAGGAAAGTAAACATTAAATTTATGAACAAAACGTCCTTTTTTTGGGTGGTCGCCCGTTCGTCACGCCCTGGGCCTGGGCAGCATATCTACGTCCGGTAGCNTTTAATGGCGTTTTTAAGTTTCATGGAATTTTTTCCCCCAAGATATTAAGTCCGAAATATCTACAAACCGATGTCCCTTTTCAATTTAAAAAAAAAAAAAAAAAACTAATTTTTTTATTGGACTGAATACATACTGTTTTAAAAACAAGAAATACAATGTTTCAAACATTTTCAGAATATGCATACGTCCCCTTTACATTTCTTTAAACGATTTTTCGCTAAATCAAGAACCAATGTTTGTTTACCTTGTTTTTTAAAAAATAATTTTAAAACAATAATTAGTTTTCTTTACAACAGGAAAGTAAACATTAAATTTATGAACAAAACGTCCTTTTTTTGGGTGGTCGCCCGTTCGTCACGCCCTGGGCCTGGGCAGCATATCTACGTCCGGTAGCTTATCCTAGCTTTTGTAGTTGACTACGTCTTGTTTCATATTAATTAACAAAGCAGAATAGTGTCAATTGGTATAGTAAGAACAAGACGAATAGTGTCAGTTGGTATAGTAAGAACAAGACGAATAGTGCCAGTTGGTATAGTAAGAACAAGCCGAATAGTGTCAGTTGGTATAGTAAGAACAAGACGAATAGTGTCAGTTGGTATAGTAAGAACAAGACGAATAGTGCCAGTTGGTATAGTAAGAACAAGACGAATAGTGTCAGTTGGTATAGTAAGAACAAGCCGAATAGTGCCAGTTGGTATAGTAAGAACAAGACGAATAGTGTCAGTTGGTATAGTAAGAACAAGACGAATAGTGTCAGTTGGTATAGTAAGAACAAGACGAATAGTGTCAGTTGGTATAGTAAGAACAAGACGAATAGTGCCAGTTGGTATAGTAAGAACAAGACGAATAGTGTCAGTTGGTATAGTAAGAACAAGCTGAATAGTGCCAGTTGGTATAGTAAGAACAAGACGAATAGTGTCAGTTGGTATAGTAAGAACAAGACGAATAGTGTCAGTTGGTATAGTAAGAACAAGACGAATAGTGCCAGTTGGTATAGTAAGAACAAGCCGAATAGTGTCAGTTGGTATAGTAAGAACAAGCCGAATAGTGAAAGTTGGTATAGTATGAACAAGCCGAATATTGTCAGTTGGTATAGTAAGAACAAGACGAATAGTGCCAGTTGGTATAGTAAGAACAAGCCGAATAGTGCCAGTTGGTATAGTAAGAACAAGCCGAATAGTGCCAGTTGGTATAGTAAGAACAAGCCGAATAGTGCCAGTTGGTATAGTAAGAACAAGACGAATAGTGCCAGTTGGTATAGTAAGAACAAGCCGAATAGTGCCAGTTGGTATAGTAAGAACAAGACGAATAGTGCCAGTTGGTATAGTAAGAACAAGACGAATAGTGCCAGTTGGTATAGTAAGAACAAGCCGAATAGTGTCAGTTGGTATAGTAAGAACAAGCCGAATAGTGTCAGTTGGTATAGTAAGAACAAGACGAATAGTGCCAGTTGGTATAGTAAGAACAAGACGAATAGTGTCAGTTGGTATAGTAAGAACAAGACGAATAGTGTCAGTTGGTATAGCAAGAACAAGCCGAATAGTGTCAGTTGGTATAGTAAGAACAAGCCGAATAGTGTCAGTTGGTATAGTAAGAACAAGCCGAATAGTGTCAGTTGGTATAGTAAGAACAAGACGAATAGTGCCAGTTGGTATAGTAAGAACAAGACGAATAGTGTCAGTTGGTATAGTAAGAACAAGCCGAATAGTGCCAGTTGGTATAGTAAGAACAAGACGAATAGTGCCAGTTGGTATAGTAAGAACAAGACGAATAGTGTCAGTTGGTATAGTAAGAACAAGCCGAATAGTGCCAGTTGGTATAGTAAGAACAAGACGAATAGTGCCAGTTGGTATAGTAAGAACAAGACGAATAGTGTCAGTTGGTATAGTAAGAACAAGACGAATAGTGTCAGTTGGTATAGTAAGAACAAGCAGAATAATGTAAGCTGACCTAGTCGCTACGATACTCTTGTACCTTTTGGAGGCAGCAAGTGATAGGCTTAGCTGAACTTTTACTGAATGTATATAAAACTAAAGGCTAAGTGATGTCCCTCATTAAATGCGCTTCGGGCTTGGCTTGTTAACCCCCCAGGGGCGTATGAAAAGGGGGGTGGAGAGGAGTTTTGTCCGGGTGGCACTTTTTTAAACTTTTTTACATGGGGTGGGGGCCGATATTTTCTGCCAACTGCAGAATTTATATTGTGGTAGTGGGGCTAAAAACATGCTGCATGGCCAGCACCGGATGCACTGACCCTATCTACGCCACTGTCAACCCTCTTAAAATATAAACACAGTTGATGGCATTTAATGTATTTGTGCGGAGAGAATAGTAAGGTAAAAATGTGACGGCTTGCTAAAGCTCACTTGAAAGCACACAGAAAGACTCGGCGCTGTTCTTGTGTTTTAAGGGATCTTATTAACGGTCATGACAACACGGCCGAACCAATCATAGTTTTTAGTTCATTATAATGAGATTGGATGCGTAGAACTCATACCGTGAAAATGACAGTTGCGGTTCTAATATCAGAATTATGACATGCAACTGTAGGACTTCGTGTTGGTTCCTGCTACATCAGAATGACATACAACGATATGTCTTGGTGTAAGTTGCAGCTGCATCAGAATGACACCCACCTGTAGGACTTGATGTTGTGTTCCAGCGCTATCTGAATCAGAATGACCTGCAGCGTGAGGACTCTGTGTGATACCATGTTGATATCAGAATGACCTGCAGCGTGAGGACTCTATGTGATACCATGTTGATATCAGAATGACCTGCAGCGTGAGGACTCTGTGTGATACCATGTTGATATCAGAATGACCTGCAGCGTGAGGACTCTATGTGATACCATGTTGATATCAGAATGACCTGCAGCGTGAGGACTCTGTGTGATACCATGTCACTATTTTGTCCCGAGGCAGCCAGAGATGTCGAGCATTTGTCGTGACACATTTCTCGTTGTTGAATCACTGATAGCTCCCTATGTTTATGTCACTTTCAGACTTGTCTTCGGCACACTCTATCCGGCCTACGCCTCGTATAAAGCTGTGAGGACCAAGAATGTCAAAGAATATGTGAGTACCAAATCAATTTGTCTTTGTTAGTTCACCGGTTATTTCATGTACAATTGTGAATTATTTGTTCAACCTATTCTCCCACTCACCGTGCCATAATCTAATCAGAACTAATCTCAAACGAATCATATAATCCAATGAGTCTAGCCACGACATACGTTTTCGTTTCTTTAAAAGTACACTTCACATAGTAGTATTTGTTGATCAATTATTCATTTAAAGGAGCGCCCGGAGTAGAAATAATATTATACGCTACTAAACTTGCAGAACTATCCATGATTATTTTGAAATTGCCTATCAGCCCCCCCCCCCCCCTTTTTTTTTTTCTTCTTCTTTCTTAAGTTTTTATTTGAAAACAAAACCGACTCCCCTCTCAAATGTCAAGAGATTGGATCAGATTATCGCCATGCACACAACGATCATTATTTGTGATTTATACTAGGCTAAACACTCGGTTACGCTATAAAACCTTTTTTTTTCATGTGGAAAGCTTCCATTGTTATTACTTAAGCCGTTTAAGGTTATACATTGCTATTAAATAATAAAGTCGAAGGTTCGTTAAGCCGATTCGGCGTTGTAAAATGCACTTATTTAGGCTCAATGATGCAGATCTGTCACGATGGTCCGGAACTAATTGCTCCTCAGCAAAACCAGCCAGTGTCACTGAACTGTGTCATATTTGTTTTTGTTGTCTCCCCATCCTTGGTGAGTTTAGAGACTCAGCATTGATTCGGAGACCGTGCGGCATCTAGTACACTAATCGAACCAAATTTTATAGCACTTCATTTTCATTAAAACTTAGATTTCCTTCAATAAATTAAAGCCTATGGTGGTGTATGACACTCATGTATCTTACATGCGATACTTCTTTTGTGTCCTGGTGTTTTTTTTATATCCACCACACCTCTATGCTGGGGCTCTTAACCTTTTTTTTTTTAGTCAATGGACCGATTTGTCAATCAGATGAAGGCCACGGACGGTTTCTTCCAATAGTTCTCAAATGTATGTAATAAAACTACGTAGGAAATGTACCCCACGGGGCGAGGGCCGCAGTGCCCACATGTTAAGAATCCATGTCTTATTGGTCACGGGCCTGTTAATATACTTGTTGGGAATATTTTTGATCTGTCTCTGTCTACTACTTTGGGTCAGACAGCCCCTGCCACTGTGACTCATCTCTTCTTCGCCAGACCGTCAGCGTGACACGAAAAATAACCCAAGGCTGCCCTAAATAACAAAATTAAAATAGTATTAAAATACTCGTGACCTTTCAATTGTATTAGATGGGCTCTCATTCAGACGTCTTAATCAACATATAAGAGCACCGGTATAAAAGTTTACCCAAACTAAAATGCTTTTTTGATTTAGTCTTCTTAATAATAAATGTAAACCTTATGATTATCTAAGTTTTAAGAAGACGCCCTTTTAAAAAAATTGTTGTTCAAGGTCAATATATGAATGCATAATTCCGTGCATAATAGCACGCAGGCAAAATAATGTCCCTGTGCCATCTATTTAAGTCCCTATTTCTATGTTGTTATGTAATATCATAATCCCTCCCGCCAACATGCAACATGTGCAAATTACGTGTGCAGAGCCCTGTACCAATAACAACGCGTGCTTGTGTTGTACAACGTAATGTAATGTGTTGTCTGTTCTTGTGCAACTGGTCTGTGTTAAATGAGGTTTGAGGAGGTTTAGCTAAGATTTCGACGCATCGGCAGTGTATGCACTCACACCGCGCACAAGCACGTTCTTTGGTATATACAAGAGAGCTTTAATCAAGCCACCAGCTCTTGCTTTAGCCTGAGACGACACACAATCCTTTGAACAAGGCCATGCTAAAGAGCTGGTGGCCATCGTGGTTAAGAGGGCAAGGTTTTGTAAGCGCGGGGTAAACAGTAGGGGCCGTCTCAAAACCACGTGTGGCTTTGAAAATAGCGTGTGCATGCATGTGGTCAGCTTTCAGTTCCGCTGTCATCGGTCGACCCCACACACGTGGCAGCCAAATATTTGCGTTTGTCCCCTGACTCTCAAGCACCTCATAAGGACAACAACAAAATTTTAAAATTTAAAAAAAGACTTTCTATCAAAGTCGTGCAAGATTTAAGAGGCACTAAGAGTAGAAATTAATTTAGAACCCAAATGATTCGAATTGAATGTAGAGAGTAGACGAAACTTAATTAGGTTTTATTAATTGATTAATTTTAAAAAAATATTTTCTGAACAGACTTGCTTTGCGTAATAATTTTTTTTTCTACTTTTAGTGCGTTTTTAACTCGCCTTTGATAGAACTAGTTGTTTCGTTTCTTTCATTCTTTCTTTTTTTAAATCTTTTTTCAAAGAATTTAAAATATTTTATTTTCTACTTTTTAGTATTAAAATCGTAAGCTTTAAATTATCGACAAAGAATTATTTACTCTAAAAAATTCAAATTCTAATAAAATCCCGGTTCAAGTGACTTTTACTCTTTACCCTGGCATAAAACTTAATTTTTTAAAAACTATAATTTGAGCAACAGTATCAACCCGCCTCCGTTGACCTAGTTTTACAGCCGCTCACCGGGTGATCACTGCACGAGAAATCTTAAAATGTTCCGTGTGTTAACGAAGAAATAAACGCTCCATCTACAAACTAGATTAAAAAGCAAGTAGGTATAAAATCGTTAATGTATTTTTTATATATATTTTTTTTATATTTAAAACCTTAAAAATAAGGCTTTCTTTTAAAGACGAGTTAAAACGCCCTAAAAAGTAGAAAATAATTTAAAATTTATTATTATTATAAAGAAAGACTGAAACAAACCAACAACTGTTAAAGAATGCTTAAAACTTACCCAATAAAAAATAATTTTAACAGCTTAACGTTTACACTGATTAGGTATTTTACATACTTCTCAGAGCTCGCTATTTCTTGCAAAAGTTCTTCCTTTCTTAAGAGAAAACTCTAAAAATTCGAGCGGGTCGTAAACTTAAAATTGTATTGTATTCGCATTCGCAAACTTCACATCAAGTTTGTTCTGCTCTTTGGTGACGTTTATCTGTGAAAACAAAAATGCTCTACTTGTTTGCATTATGAGAAGGAAAAACTAACATTCACAAATTTGTTCGTAATTCTTAGTAAACAATTAATGCTGGGCAATATTTGAAAACTGACCGTACATCGTTCAATGCAGCCCTTGGTGATCGAAGAACTTAATACCCTTTTCTTAAACTTTGACTTATGACATCAGGTTGCAAAAGTGGACCTACAGTATCACGTTGTCGATGAAATCACTTTTTTTCTTCTTTTTTTTTTTTTTTTTTTGTGTAAGAGCGCAATGCGAAAATCTTCAGATTTTACTTAATTCATTGAATGTGTTTTTTTCGGTGAAATAAAACGTGTAGTGAAAGTTAAAAAAAAAAAAAAAAACTTTAACTTTTACACTGTACAAACAAACATTTGCAAAAGGAGGTCATTTTAAAATTGGCGGTGAAAATTTTATTTTAATTGAAAAAGTAGGAACATGTACGGTACCTTTATTGCATTTTATATCAAATCAAATATTTTTGTTAGTTTATGACCCTTATGCTATTGGGTTCCCAGTACTTTTTAAAAACCTCCATGAATTGTGAAAGTGTCAGAGTTGTTGTGCTAAATGCACCACACTTCTCTTTTGTTATTTTAAAGCGCCAGTTTGTTTGAAAAAACGCAGACTGCAATGATAGGGACGGATGAGATTGGGACGATCCAAGGGACGTTATCCTTAAAATTTAAGCAACTTGAAATTTTGAACTCGGTAACTAAACTTACCTCTTCTTTCTGTGGTGGAGGTGGGTTGTCTACAAACGTTTTCTATCATTATTATTATTACTACTATGTATTTATTTTAATAATATTTTTCACAAACTTTTTAAGGTAAAATGGATGATGTACTGGATAGTGTTTGCCCTGTTTTGTTCTGTAGAAACCTTTTCGGATGTATTTCTTTCATGGTAGGTTAAAACTCAAAGAATCATATAATTTAATCCTTAAATATAATATATATATTTTTAAGTTCATACATTTATGGAGATTTGTGAAGTTTTAAAATATGAAAATGTATCATAAAATTTTAAAAAATTAAAACCTACACAATAGATTCCAAATCTATTTGAATTAAATCATTATATTTTATTCCAAAATGATCTCAGCTGATATTATCAACAATTTAAAATATATTTTATTTTAAATAATAGCACTCTTGTTTTAGAAATGTCAGAAATTAAGCATTTGGATTTAACTATTTTTCAATGAGTTAAACAAATTTTGTATGTTAATCAAATTATTTAATTTTTAAAAAATTTTATGCTTCCTTCGTTTGAAATGTTTTTTTTTTATTATATTTTTATTAAATTGTCATATCTAGCTATATTTAATAAAATAGCAATGAAAATATATTGAGGTAAAATTACACTGACCTAATATCAAGATTATAATGTAATATGTTTAAACAAATTAAACACTCCTTCACTTGTATAATTTTAGGTTACCTTTCTACTATGAGTTAAAAATTGTCTTTGTATTATGGATGCTGTCGCCAATGACTCAGGGTTCCAGCTTCTTATTCAAAAAGTTTGTTCATCCGCAACTTGCTCGCAGGGAAAAGGTAAGGCCACCATATTAACTTCTTTTAATGTAGCAGCTCAGTCTGGGATTAAAAGTGAGGTTGTCTTTGGCAAATTGTTTTAGTCTTATCAGTTTCGGTTGCTAGAATAAATTGAGAAATATACATTGAAAGAACTTATGTTATTTTTCAAGCTTCCCCAACTTTTTTATTCACCTATGCTATGGTAATATTCATGAAAGTAAAGATAAAATACAAAATGAAAGTGCTGTACAATCCAAAAAATAATTGTTTGTTTGTTTTTGTTTGTAGTTTCTCTATCTATTTGTTGTCCGTAAAAAAAAATTAAATAATTTTTTTCTGTACACAGAAGAATTATTTTAAAAGTAACTTAACAGAAGATAAAATCTTTTTGTCAGGATATAGATGAAATGATAGAACAAGCAAGTAAACAAGGTTACAGTACACTGCTGACTCTAGGAACTAAAGGATTACAAGCTGTCATGAAAACAGCAATTATGGTAAGTGCAAACCATAAAAAAATAACAATTATATTTCTAAAACATTCTGTATCCAGTTATTAAGTCATAAAATTCAAAGGACAAAAAATATATTAGATTTTACGTAACTATGTACTTAGAAAGTGAGTGTTTTCTTTTACACATAATTTTATTTTTATACTGCAATATACTTAAAAAGATTCATTAAATAGTTCTTCATATGTTACTATTATTTTCACCTAAAATTAATAATTGTCACCCATTTCACTTTGGCTGAGCTAAAATGGATTCTCATCTTGAAATGTCCTGTAACAAATTTTAGCTCACTTGAATATGAACTTGTGACAAATTATTTGGGTCACATACATGCACAGCGATTTTTATTTTTTTAGACTCAATTTATTGTAGGAAGCCTTACTTGTTGCTTTTCAGGGTCAATCCAAGCTGGTGGATCATTTACGACGTAGTTACAGCACCAGTGACTTATCTAATGATGGCCAAAACCTAATTACTCGTCATGAGGCTTTGGATAACCAAGAAGAAGATGGAGACGATGAACTTGGTTTGTTTTATCATTTCAATATCTTTTATTACCTTAGTTTGATAGTCTCTTTAGCTCTTTAAATTGCAATTTAATTATTTTTAGAAGTAAATTATTATATCTCATAAATTTGTACAATATAATTTATCTGTATGCCACAACTGCAGAGAATGTACACATTTTTTATCATGGCCTCGGGCCAATTGGCACTTACTCAGGTGGCTGATAGATTTGTGAAGATGATGATGTTGAATGCAACTGGTCAGTTTTTTTATCCAGTTCTGCATTTTAATTATCCTAAATCACAGTTCACCAATTTTCACCTATTTTGTTGTTTCTCCAAAAATAGAATATGTGCAGTACAATATATGTTCCAATATATTTTACGCATTGTCTGCTTTTAATGTAGCAGCTCAGTCTGCATTGAGACAGTATAAAAAAATTATAAGATACAATTTATTCAAGGATATTTTATCTTAATGAGAATAGAAACAGCATAATTTCTAATACAGTTAAAAACAAAGCGCCATTGTTTCTATTCTAAGAAAAAAAGTGGGATCAACTAAAAATGTCTATAATTTTGGCTTAAAGTGAATAGGAAAAAGTAATATTAGTGCATTCAGCACTAATGTCAAGAGGAAAAAATTGTTTTGACAACCACGTTGGAAAGTAATGGATGTTTCTCTATGTGCAGATAACAGACTTCTAGAGGACAATGCTGAATTAGAAAGACGGTCAAGAAATCCTTTGGGAAAAAGTAAAAGCTCAAGTAAGTGTGCATAAAATGTAAGGATGGACCAGCATTTGAACTCTTTTGATCAATGGAATCAAAGGTCTTAATATATATCTATTCTAACACAATAAGAGGTCTAAAAAGCTTTTAAACATCCATGAAACTGTCCTTTTTGTTTAATACCTGAGACCAGACCTGGTTAGCCTTACGTTGGAGCCAGCTGAATAGCATTAAGTTCTGTGGGGCAGTGAAGTGACTGACCCTTCTTGTTCCTTATGTTCTAAGCTGCTTGTTAAAAAGTCAGTAAAAGAAATTCTGTGAAACTTAATGGGTCATTAGGTTTCCTTGTTAATTTGAGTTGTGACTTATGTTACCGTCTCATTAAAGTGCAAGTCAATAAGTCTCACCATGTTTTTAAAAAAAACACTAATGTTTCTAGACCTTAAGACTAAACTGTATTCCTTCAAATTTTTCATAAATGTTGGCATTCGGATTAGTGTCTTAAATTTGTTCAGCTGAACAAAGATTGACATTAAAACAGCCTAATTTGTTGCATTCAAAATTCCAATAACAAGTAAATGTATTGACTTCATTTCTCAGCTCTTTCACTGTCTAGTGTCAAAGAAGAAGAAGGAGAAGATGGGGAACATGTTATAACAGAAACCTTTGCTCTCCCATCAACTGCACGAAGACACTACTCCATGAAAGAGGTGGGTGCTTTACATATGAGTACAAGTCTGTTTCTTCCTTATGAAGCAATAATCTGTTGTCATGTCATGCATGGTAGATGGTAAAATGTTTTGTCCAAAAGAAATAATGTACACGATAAGGTGCCAACAACAAAAATTTATTTCATCAACTTCTTTCATATATAACCTATGGAGAATATCACTGCAGCATGCATTTGTACTGATTGTAACAGTGTGAATACATTTGATGAAAAACCTGCTTTTACAAATATAGCACACACACAATTATCTCTCTGCTTCTGAATTTTTAAAAGCAACTTCTTTTTTATAATTTAATTTGCAGTAGATTGTTTTCAGTTTTGTTATGGAATATAATTTATACCCCCTTCAGTTATTTTTGAAATGATCATTTTTGTTGAGACGCAGCTCTCAATACGTATGACAAGTTCATTTATGAGCATGTCTCATTAACCTTTTGTACTGAGGTGGAGGATTATTTAAGTCTGATTTAAGCTGCCCTCATGTTTGATTATAAGATGGCTTCAGTTGAAAATTTGAAGAAGGAAAAATAGATTTAAAGATAATTTTCTCCTAGCAACTGAACTTACCCCCCCTTGCCAACCGGTGGGATTAACATGTCCACTGCCTTGTCATTAACTTGTAAAGGAAGCAAATAACTACAAAAAATCTCTGGCTACATGGTATTGAACTTCTAGCTTCAGTGTTGGATATAATATAATTAGTAGCAAATATTCCAGGCGTTCATTAAAAATCCAAATATTCATGATACAAAAAAAAATATTCAATCACTAATCTTTTATATTGAACAGTTAACCACTTTCTTTTTACACACTTAGTTTGTTACTTAAAAGTTGAAAAGCAAAATCCAAATGGGCAATATAAAATGTGTGTTCATCATATTTAACATTTTAAAGACAGTAAATTACTCTTTATTATTTTGTATGTTTATTTCTAGCTGGTGCATAAACCATTTCTACTAACATTTCCATATTTAGCACCATTGGGCATCACATATAAATTAATCAGTTACTAGAAAAATAATATGATTTTTTTAAAGCCTAGAATACTCATGGAAACACAACTTGGCAGCAGGGCTGGCATTTTGATGGGAACCAACAAAATGTGAGAAAGGGTTTTAGATTTTAAAATAGTATTTATTTTGTGGTTACGGTTTTTTATTAATAATCTGAACAAGTGTGGTTTGGTGAATTTCTTATTTCAATTAGAGGTTGCTTTCAACTTTTTTTTTATTATTGTCATCAACCTATTTAAGGTTATTATTTTTTTTTTTACTTCAGTAATGGCATTTTCTTTCCTTCTTCTGTTTTATATTTTTAGGAAAGCATATCTCCAGCATATCGCAAGCTCCGCAGCCAGTCCCTTCCTCCTTCTACTCTTGTTACAAAGCCATCTTTAGGCCCTAAAGTTAATCCAAAATTAATCAGTGTAAAATCTCAAGAAATGAATGTTAAAGATAAATCCCAAACAGTTGAAGTTTCCAATACCGCTAACATAAAACACAAATTATTGTCCAGATCTTTATCTCAAGATAGTGGCTTAAAACCACATTTTTCACCCACTCAATCTCAAATGTCTTTAAAGAATAAGAACAAGTTATTAGGCAGGTCTCAGTCTGAAGAAAGGGCAACTTCCTTAAGATCAGATATCTTATCTCTCTCACCCTATGGTGCAACAGTAGAAGCCAAAAGGTTTCATCTTTCCACTGCATTGCCAGAAGGTGAAGAGATTAAAAAACCTGCTGCAGTTGCACAAGTGAAACATGAACCCTACATTAGTTTGGAAATAAAAGTCCCAGAAAGTGATTCCAAAACTCAAATGATGATGGAGAAAAATAACTTTGAAAGGTCATCAGATCATATGGCAGTGGCTGTCAAAGAAATTGAGGAGCCCATAGCAATTTGGAGAAGTCTTCCAAGATTCTTGAGTGATCTCCCTGTCATAGAGGAATTCACTCCACTGGAATCCAGCCCCATATCCCAAAGTTCAGAAAAAGAATCTAAATCTCCAGTCTCTTCTGTGTTATCTCAAGTCATTGAAGTAGATGTAGGAGAATCCAAAGTGAACATCTTTAACACAGCTAATGAGGGAAGTGAGCAAGATGATTTAATTTACATTGATGCTGTAGAAAGTCATTTAGCCAGTGAACCAAAGCCTGCATCACTTGATCCACATTCTGATTTGTTAATTAAAGGTGATGAGAGCAAACCCAGTCGTATTTGGAAGACTAACGTTGATGAAAAAGATGATTCAGACAAAACTAATAAAAGTGAGGATATCCGACATCAGTCATTTGAGCTATCTGATATTGAACCTAGAAGCTCGAGTCTAGAGGTGTTTGATGATGATTTTGATAGCTGTTCTGAATGGAGCGATGGTGGAAACTGGGAGACGCTGTCAGAACTGAGTTCCCTGGACTCACCTGGGTACCAGAAAAGTGATTCAACTAGTGAAGGTATATTGAATTTTGATAATGCCAAAGGAACTTATGGTCCTTGGAGTGCCCCAAACAGCCCTGCAACTTGCATAAGAGAATCTAAACACTGCACTGATGAATCACACTCTAGAAGTACACCTATTATTTCTTCATCCACCAAGAATCAGTACAGAGATGAATTTACTCAGATAATGGCAAGACTTCGCCGTGAGGTGGCTCCTACCTCATTTGCTGCCAGGGATTATTATTTGCCATCTTCTTCTAATCTCAGTGTATCAGAAATTAGCTCACCAATTCATGTCGTGAACCGTGGGGATGAGAGTAAATTTGATCCATTTAAAATCTGGCAACCTCAGTATGGTGCTGGCAGTTCATCACAAGCTGCAAGTAAATCCCCTTCCACAACGCAGCCCGGCACAAGAGGATCAAGACGGGACAGGTCATACGTTAGAGCTACTAGTATGGATACCGGAGGTGGGGAAGCCATGTACTTTACTGGCACCGGGCACAAAGTTCACCCCTTTTCACCCAGTACTCTGTCTCGCCCCCGCTCCCGCTCTTTAAGCTCAGATACCAGTGATGTTGTTTTTAGGTCCTATTCACCCAAAATCCAGTTATCAAATTTTCATCAGAATAAGGAATAAGCATTCATTACTTGGTTTGATGTAGTTATTTTTAATGTTTGATTCTTAGATAGCAAAATAACAGTCAGGTTTTTTAAAAAAATGTAAATTTAAAAAAATAAATCACAACCCACAAACATGATGTCCCTTGAATTGGCCACTTTCGAAGCATCAACAAAGCCTACGTACCTGAATACATCTACTATATGATAGATTTCAAGAGGAGGTAACTAGCTTGTGTTTGCCCGTCTTGCATTTTGGACAAGAATGCAATGAAATGTTAAAATAGATAGATGGCCATTGATATTGCAGTTGATAGTAGCTCTCCCCAAAACATTTAACATACTTACATGCTATCATTCATTTATTTCCACCTCTTATTACATTTTAATACCAAAAAATGCTTTTGCTTAAAATGTTTCCTTTTCAGGTTGGACATTTTTTCATATCTTTAACACTTCATTTTGAATTGTGTGTTATCTATTAATCTTTCAGTCTAAAGAAATGATTGTTCATTTATTTATGCTCTTTTATTAATCTTGTAGCTAAATATACCATATTATTTCAGTCAGTAGTGATAACTAAGTTGAAAATTTAACTAAGCTTGTACATCTTTGTGTCAGATTTTAATCTAAAAATCTAAACCGCAGAATTATCTTTTAAACTACTTAAGTTTTATCTTAATATTGTTTTTCTTTTACATCAAATTGCTTCCTTAAAAATGTCTTATAATTATTTTTTTTAAAGTAAAATATATTCTATTATGGAGAAATAAATATCTAAATGTATTTTGACATGGAATAGAACAACACATAATCTTACACTTATTTTCCTTCTGTAAATGTCTTCTTGTGTTGCATATTTTTAAGTAAATTGTAATGGTGCATCATAATCAAAAAGGGAAGTAATAATCAAAAAGTGAAGTACTTAATTAATCTAAAAATGAGATACTGTGAAAAATCTCTGGAGAGTAAAGGAAATGAATTAAATAAACAAAATATAGAACATTCAATTGAACCTCAGTTTTATGAGCCAATGTTTTTTTATTGTTATCTTATAAGAAATTTTCTGCTTTATTTGCAGAAATCCAGCAAGGTAACTTTTGGGGCAGGGACTATGGTGATGGTGTGCACACAATATCTTAGCAATGTGAAACCAAATGATACTTAAGTTTTATACTTAGAATTTTTTGGCTTCATAATAATATAAAAATAACTTAAAGCATAAATTCACTGTGATCCTTTTCCCAGCACATTTGCACATTTTTATAAGTTCTTTTCTTTTAATGGGTTTTATTTATTTAATTTATAAAACTTAAAGGGAATTAAGTTTAAAATATTTCTTACCCTTGTAGATTGAGCTTCCGATGAGTTACTTAAAACAATGACATTGCCCAAAACAGTGTTCCTCTCTAATTTTTCACTATCCATGTAAAATAAGATATCACTTATAAATTTGTTTTAAACAATTGTTCAAATATATACAGCACACAAAAAGTAAAAGCCTGCAATTTAAAAAGTATTGCAAGGTACATTTTGAATAAAATCCAGTGCAGTAATTGTACCTTAAAATTATGTTATAACCTGTTAAATCTTCCATTTCATTCAATTAACATCAGAAATTTCTGCATTCTCTATTATTTATATTTCAATATAAATTCTGAGAATCATAGCTATGTTGTTATGTTTTAAATTAATCATTAAATGTGTGTGTGCGCTTTGCATAATCCCAGGAAATTTTTTTTTAAAAGCTGAATGTGGCCCCTGTTAAAATGTGTACTTCTTTTTTGATTAACAAAGGTTGATTTGAATGCACCCTCATGACTTTTTTTTTTATAGCTTTCCATTTTTAGAATTTTAGTTTCAAGGAAAGAAAATATATATATATTTTTTTTTAATTCTTGTTTTTTCCATTTGTGTTATTGATAAAATCAATCAAGTTGCATTATTTCCATTGCCTCACTTATTGCAGTTGTCATGTCTTAACAATGAATTCCTATTAACAAATCTAACTGATATAAACATTTGTAAAAAATAAAATAATGTTTATTATTAATTACAAGGCTTGCTATATAAACAGACCAACATTAACGATTTATACCCTATTTCCTCCTTGACAGACCAAGCAAATAAATACCTATGGAACAGTACCAAGATCTAGGGCCAGAACCAGAGCTACCACCAGAAAATCCATTCTTCCACCATGATCTGTGCTCCTAAATGAATCCAAGGGCTTTCGAATTTTATAGGCATTTGAAAATGACACTTATTCCTTGCATTCATATGACATGTATTATTTCGAACTATGTGTTTGTTTTAAAAAGTCAAATATTGATGAAATGTGAAATATTTGAAAAAAATCTGTGGGTAACATGCATCGTTTGTTCGATTTGATTTTTTTAAACTAAAGCTTAGATTTTTTAGTATGATATTTTTATAATGACTTTCACCAATGTCTGCATACATATACAAATGCTGCACCTCACTAACTTGGTGAGAGTTCTCTTAGCTTTAAATGATACAGATGGATATGATATCTTACATATTATTTGTTTTTAATCCAATGTTTATTCTGAGGTAACATACTCCCCCAATCACCTGACCAGAATTTGTACAGTAAATGTTCCTTTAAATGCTTGGGACAACGTTGGCATGTGTTTGTAAAGTTTCCTCTCTGCATTGCCATTAGAAGCATGTACAAAGTTTTAAATGCTTTTGTGATGTCATTTAATGACCCTTTTTGTTTCTTTTAGATTTGATTATTTCCTACTTGTACTTTCTGGTTTGACATGATGTAATATAAAAGTCATGAAAGAATAAATATCACAAGGTCAGATGTATACATTTTTTTACATGGATTTTTGAAGATATTTTAGGTCACAATAGTGTTCACTTCAGACTCAGTCACAGATTACACATAGGCTAAATGATGCTGAATTGTTTATTTTAGCTATGTTTATTCAATCAATAATTTAAGTTTGTAACTCAGTTTAAACATTAAATAGTGCCAGATGATTTAATCATGATTTTCTTGTCACTAGAATGTTCCTAAATTAAATAGTTATTAAATTTATTACTTTAATTATTTTTTTCTGTGAGTTTAATGAAAAATTTACATGTTAGCTTGATTATTTGAAAACACTAAAAAGCCAAAACAAATGTATATTCCCCCTTCCCAGACATCACTTAACTATAATATTGATTTTAAACTCGAGGGAAGTCAATAAAAGTGTGACTTGAGAAAAGATGAAAGAGGTGTGGTTGAAGTGAAGTACAACAGCTTGACATGTTGACACCATCCCTTGTCTCCAAAACTAGGAAATCTCACCAAGTATCATCTTATATATAGCCTATAACTTTTAGTGTAACTTTAAATGAGTTTATATGTAAACCATATCAGCAAAGGTTAGTGATTTTCAAGACTTAATTCTCTCCCTATTTGCGAATTTTCTTTAAAAAATTCTCCACACAAAAAAGGGTATTTTGTAATATTTTTTTTTAAAAGGCTTTAATATGTGACAGATAACTTTTAACTTCTTGAAAGTATGTGAGTATTTTCAAAATATGGTTTTTAATTATTATTATTTTTTTAAAACATACTCACTCCCTTTTTGACGTCTTATTGCCGTGATGCCTCCCTTTTCTCTAGACTTAATTTTTTTTTTTTTCTTTTCTAGAATAAATGTCCTTGCTTTCATATGGGAAGGAATTTGAGACAAGCATCTCTAATGAATGATGTGTTGTAGGAATGAAAACTATTACCATTTGCCTCATCATCATCAGCTCTCTCTCTAAGTCAGTCCAAACATTTGATGGCTGTGGCTTTAGGTGGCTGTCATATAAATGAGGAAGGAAGTTGAAGTTAATGGGTTGCATGATATTGCTAGTGAATGTTCTTTGAATTTGTTTGCATTCTGCTTTTGGTGCATGTGAGCTATTCATTGGTTTGTCAACACCGCTTGCATAGCTTCTCTCTTTTGCCTAGTTTGACTGACTGCAGTTGTAAAATGAAGAATAAGACATTGTTTATTTCAATTATGTTTTTATATTTTATCTCTAATATGACAATGGAAAACAAATTACTCCACTACAGAATATCTAATGTAATAATACAACATAATTCACTCGATGGCCAGGCGGAGGTGAGATGTAAAAATGTTATCCTGTATATCAATCTTATAAAATGCAGTGTCTCTCTCCTTTCATAATTTCTACGTAATATTTTTCTAACATATATATTTTTAATTTTTCGAGGACATTCCGAATTTGACTTTAAACTATAGTATATTTTATACAAGCATCAACCAATCATGCTCATCTGATAACAATGCTATTGTTACCACGTGTTCTACAAATGCTCAGAAAACAATATAGCCAGTAACATGCGTACATTTTCACTTCACATCGATTATTCCTTAAGACAAGAAATAATACATATTTATTTTTTAATTATGCTTTCTTATTTTTATATTGTTTGCGTCCCTCAATAGCTCTCAATAGCTTCTGAGTTCCCTTTAATAAAATAGCCTTAATTGTTGGATTTTTTTGCTGTGTGAAGAGAAATGTGTGCCAGTCTGTGTGCTCTTCTGTTGATTATTTTCTACTACTGCATGCGCACCAGGGGCATTGTGAACACAATGGAAGATGTCCTTTGACATTATAAGTAACAGCATGCAGAGTTCAGTGGTTGATCCTTGGGCACACTAAAAGCTGCTTTGTATTGATAACACAGGATTTTTATTTTTCAGCACAAACTCTAAAATATTTGATTTAATTTATAACAGCCTGTAAAAGGGTTGAGCTGACATGAATGCATGCCTGTATGTATAGATATATGGATGATTAAATTATGACATCATTAAATATGTTATATGAACTTGTGTTGCTAGTCCAATTTTCCTGAATCTCCAAAGCTTATTCCTATACCGGTACATTTGCCCCCATGTTTTACCTTTGTTTCAGTTTTGGTCATGATTTCAATTTTTTTTAAGTAGGTCAGCATGATTTTGATCAGATGACAGATTTTAATATGACTTCAAGCAATGTACCATACTAAATTAATTAAACCACCATCTTTTAATAACTAATAAGACATGACCTAAATAATGGGCGCCCCCCCCCCCACCCCATTTGTTCATGTTTAATGTGTCCATGTGGTTTGTGAGATGTGTTAAGAGTAACTGCAAAAAATTGAAATGACTGTGTTGTATAAATATATTTGATATTGTATAGAAGTTTGCCTATACAGAGATAATGTGCAGTTTTTTTCTTTTTAAGTAATGACAATCTCTTCACAAATTATAAGTTAGGCTTAAAATGAAGGGGTACTACTGTATTTGACTAAACAGAGGTCTTCAGACTATATGCCTTTGTTTTGTTAATCAAGATCTTTTCCATCATTTTCCCTATATATTAATCATTGATGTTAATTATTTCATCTTTGATTTGCTTACTTATTTCAATTTGTGTTTTATTTTGATGAATATCTTATGTGAACTATTTTGTTCCCTGACATTTGAATTCATTGATCACTTTGAAATGCCTCATTCATTTTTTTCTCACCTCCTTGTATTTTCTTCTGTTAGGTCAAATAACCATTTCATTCTTCATGTAGATGTTAAGTTGTGCCGGGCTTTCATTTTAACTGATCTGAATTCAGTGGGTCAATGTTGTTTTTTTTTGTTGTTTTCAGTTTACTTTGCTGCATAGTCAAAAGTTAATGGTGTTTTTATTGAAGGCATGTTTGTAGCTGTAGTTAAATCTAATCTACATAAAATATTTCTTTGTATTTGAGTTTATTATAGTGCGTGTGGGTTTATTATAGGATTAGACAAGTCAATCTCAAAATTTCCCTTCATAATAATAAAAGTCAAGTTCATGTACTCAGCAGCGCCACCATTTCACTGAGACGGAGATTATTCAAGATTTACTCTGCCCTATTTCCACAAGAACTAGAGGATGTTTTAGCTAATAATGTTTCCAATTAAGAGATTTCCCATGAGCTCATGTATGAATACCTGTATATTATTATACTGCTATTGTACTATGTCACACTGCATTCAGTAAGAGTAGCACCAAAGGAGCTGCCTCATCTATGAAGGAATAAAGGAATCCTATCTAGTGATGACTCTTGCACACAATGTACTCTGTTTATAACTTTTTCTATCTAATTGTTCTTCATACATTCGGACTTACATAATATACATATAGTGATTATTATTTTTGATACATTTGAGAGACAACTCATTAAGGGGGCTTGGTTCGGGGGACAGAATCTCATCATAAAAATGCTGTAACACTCTGGCAAGTTGAACATTAATTTTTAACAAACAATTTTAAACGACCTCTTGAGGAAATAGTGAAAGATAATTGTAACTTGTAAAACATATTTCCAAAGCCAACTCCAAGGACTGTGTGGGTGTAAGGATCCATGTCACCTGTCAGAGTATGGGGTGCTTTTTGTTGTTCTGAATCATGGCACTCAGCAGTGCAATGTGTACAATGTTACTGCTCTGTGTACAATGTTACCTATGAATAAATCAATGACATGGAACAGCTGGATGTAATCACTTTACATCAGCTGTACTACTGCATGATGTACCTCGATTTGGGCAATCTCTACTGTATGATGTACCTCGATTTGGGCAATCTCTACTGTATGATGTATGGTTTCGATTTCGACCGACAAAAGTATTTCGGTAAGCGTGATAATAATTTGAGGGGTGTGGGGGTTCTCCATAATAATATATCATAAATATGTAGAATATTTTCTTAGTAGAAGCAACAATAGCATGCCAACTAAGATTGACATCATTATGCCAACTAAGATTGACATCATTATGCCAACTAAGATTGAAATCATTATGCCAACTAAGATTGACATCATTATGCCAACTAAGATTGACATCATTATGCCAACTAAGATTGACATCATTATGCCAACTAAGATTGACATCATTATGCCAATTAAGATTGACATTATTCCAGCTAAGATTGACATCATTATGCCAACCAAGATTGACATCATCATGCCAACTAAGATTGACATTATACCAACTAAGATTGACATCATTATGCCAACTAAGATTGACATTATTCCAACTAAGATTGACATCATACCAACTAAGATTGAAATTATTATACCAACTAAGATTGACGTCATGCAAATTAAGACTGACGTCATGTAAACTAAGATTGACGTCGTGCAAACTAAGACCGACATGCCAACTAAACTAAGATTGACATCATGCCAACTAAGATTGACATAAAGCGATTCTAAAAAGAAAATATTCATTGAAACTGCGAGTGTTGACTTTGTCCACTTGCTTCTAAATACTTCTATAGAAATAACCGACACTTCAACAAATACGATCAGTCTCTACAGACATCGGTGATATAGATCGAGAGCGTCTCTAAATGTGAGAATGTTTGAGAACCCCCGTCTGGATGAAATGCTATGAGAGCATGTGCAGCACGGGTTCAATGAGATGTTATCACGAAGTCAGGTCGTGATGCTATCGATTGGTTTATTTGTTTGCGTCAGAGGCCGGCCCTGATGCGGTTTATAAGCTCTTCCATGTGTTTGGGCAGTAAGGGGGAGGGACACGTAGTAATATGGGGGAGGGGGGTTATTTGTGTACGCGAAACAAACAATTGTTGTTGTCCAGTATGTCATTTGTAGTTTTCTAAATTTTTTGAAAAAACTAAATGCATGTGAATAATTTAAGGAACTATAAGAGAAGTGAGAAGGCTTTGCTTGAACCTGTCATCGTACAGTACACGTCTTAACTAACACGTGTGTGCATACTACCTCGTATGTTTTAATAGATGTTTGTGACAACGCCCCCCCCCCCTTTCTGCACCACAATGATGTTTTATTGGCTAACAGATACAAAAACTGCTTATGAGTTACATTGGTATTCATTTGTGCACCGATAAATGAACGCTTAAAAAGATAGTCATATTTTGATGGATGACTCCGGGTGTCTGAAAGGGAAATGGACAGATTGAAAAGGAAAAGGATTGAGATATGTGGACAAAGCTGGGGGGGGGGGGGTTTAAACTATAATTTAACAAACTTTCGGGTTATTTTTAATTTTAAGTGCATCAATGAATTTCTAGACCACTTGTTGACAGTTGGGCTGCTGACATGACCACAATGGTAATTGACTTGACCACAATGGTAATTGACATGACCACAATGGTAGTTGACTGTCATGATGTGTTGGAAATCACCACTCCTCGTACCCCAATAAAAACAACAACCTACCGGTATTCAAATTGTCCACAAATCAAGTTTATTTTGAGGTAAGATGAAGATAAAAACTCGGCGAACAGTTTTATTATTTGAATTCTAAAATGTACCTCTGCTCTCAAGTCACAGTTTTTAAATCAAATCACTTTTAAACCTCCAAACCAAAATGTTTCTTGGCATGAGACCAGAGCTTGCCTTCCAGCGTTAACTTTTGAGCTTCCACCTATATATTGCTGTGATCACACCTTCAGTTTAGTTAGTAGACCACGTTTATGTGTGTGAATTCATTCAATGTGACATTAAAGTTGTAGACCACGCTTATGTGTGTGTGTGTGTGTGAATTCATTCAATGTGACATTAAAGTTGCAGACCACGTTTTTGTGTGTGTGTAAAAAATTTTGTGAGAGGAAGAGCCGAAGTATTATGCTCAGTTCACACGATCAAAATTGTATCAAATTTCTTTTTGAACACACTGTTTAGTAAACCAAAATGGTGCGTTCAAAAAGAAATGAGATCGTGTGACCTGAGCTAAAAGTAAGAGCAAAGAAAATCTAAGCAACTTGCACTATTTATGGACGGGGAAACACGTAGCTATAGATTATATTATTATGTAGAGGTGTTTAACTGCATCTATATGTTTATCATTGAATGATATGTTCGTGACAATGATGTTACTGGGTTGGGATTCATGTTAGTATGACCTTCTATTTGTCACTGCTTAGGTTGTGGAATATGAACCTTTTGTAAAGCCACGGCTGCATTATGTATTGTAACCTTACCCGTTTTTTTTATATGGATATCATCGAAACAGTAGGCCTATAGAGCACAAATGGGGGCTGTACTTAAAATTCCAAATAAATGCAAGAAGTTGTCGCTCTTGACTCTTTCTATTGTGAGAACACTGGCTGTACATGTCATTTAAACGCCACATTTCTAATTTGTGTCAAGTTTGATCAATTCATGGGTACGTGTACAACCTTACTGCACTTTCAAGTTTGATCAATTCATGGGTACGTGTACAACCTTACTGCACTTTCGTACATTGTTAAGGGATGCTTTGTCATGCAGTTTTAAATGGTGAAAATAAAACAACTACTTCGAATTGTGTTTATTATCTTAATTGTGTTTTTGTGTTATTTTAACTAAGCTCCTTGTGTATTTATTCAATACAAAAAAAAAAGGGGGGGGGGATCAATTTTAGGAGATACAGACCTGTTTACTCTTACGAATTTGATTTTGGCGTACAGTGTACGATTTTGAGGTGTATGGTTTATATATAATGCATGTTTGTTTTTTTTAACATTAAGATAATGCATTGAAAGATTTTGGGATGATATTGTACGATTTTAAGAGTTTGAGGCTAAACAAGTCTGATCATTGAAACACGTTAGGAGAGAGAAAGAAGTAAATCCATATACAAGTGATACGTTTATTTGGACCTACCGTAAATTACAAATGTTCAAATGAACAGACCATCATAAGAAGTCATCCAACGGGAGCATAGAAAAATTTTTTTTTATTATAACAATAACTTTCAAATTAAAAACCCGTGTAACAATCACCTGTATAACAGTAAACTATATTGTATTACCATAAACTCTATACTGTATTACAGACAACTCTTATTGTATTACCATAAACTCTATACTGTATTACAGTAAAAATGTGTGTTCGTCCGTCGACTGGACGAGGACCACTCTAGTCAATGAAGGCTTGAGAATTTCATAAATTTGAGGTTTTCTGTGGCTATATGTGCATTTTTTCACTTTCATATGTCAAAGTCTCCGGTAAACCCTAAGAATCAAATGGCAGGACAGAGTACCAGACGCTGGGGTACTGGCACAGGCAGGTCTCCCCAACATCTTTATCATTTTAATTCAGTACCATCATCGCTGGGTGGGACATGTGCGGACGTCAGACAGCCACTTGCCCAAAAGACTTTTCTATGGTGAGCTCGAGCATGGAATGCGGTTTGCTGGTGGATGCATTAAAGACAAACAAAAAGCCTCACTGAAAGCATGCGGTATAAACCCGTCCCATGGGAGCATTCTGCCAAGGATCGAGCATCGTGGCGTGCCCGTGTACACTAAGGCTTCACACAACATGCAGCCAACAGAACTGCGGCAGGATTCTGCCAAGGGATCGAGCATCGTGGCGTGCCCGTGTACACTAAGGCTTCACACAACATGCAGCCAACAGAACTGCGGCAGGATTCTGCCAAGGATCGAGCATCGTAGCGTGCCCGTGTACACTAAGGCTCCACACAACATGCAGCCAACAGAACTGCGGCAGGATTCTGCCAAGGGATCGAGCATCGTGGCGTGCCCGTGTACACTAAGGCTCCACACAACATGCAGCCAACAGAACTGCGGCAGGATTCTGCCAAGGATCGAGCATCGTGGCGTGCCCGTGTACACTAAGGCTTCACACAACATGCAGCCAACAGAACTGCGGCAGGATTCTGCCAAGGATCGAGCATCGTGGCGTGCCCGTGTACACTAAGGCTTCACACAACATGCAGCCAACAGAACTGCGGCAGCATTCTGCCAAGGATCGAGCATCGTGGCGTGCCCGTGTACACTAAGGCTCCACACAACATGGAGCCAACAGAACTGCGGCAGGATTCTGCCAAGGATCGAGCATCGTGGCGTGCCCGTGTACACTAAGGCTCAACACAACATGGAGCCAACAGAACTGCGACAGGATTCTGCCAAGGATCGAGCATCGTAGCGTGCCCGTGTACACTAAGGCTCCACACAACATGGAGCCAACAGAACTGCGGCAGGATTCTGCCAAGGATCGAGCATCGTGGCGTGCCCGTGTACACTAAGGCTCCACACAACATGCAGCCAACAGAACTGCGGCAGGATTCTGCCAAGGATCGAGCATCGTGGCGTGCCCGTGTACACTAAGGCTCCACACAACATGCAGCCAACAGAACTGCGGCTTCTGGGCACAAAAGACAAGCCGGAAAAGCCCGGGTTAACTCTGCGCCTGTAGATGTCCCATCAATCCCCTGCACCTACTCACAGGAACATTTCGTACCAGGATTGGCTTCATCAGCCATCGCCACACCCACAGCCAAGTTCACAAATACGATATACGATGATTACGGTGGTCATAGTCGATTTGGACTGACGATCTATTATTATATAAATGTGCATTTTTTATTATTTGAATTTCCATTTTAAAAAAATTAAATATTACAGTGATCGTAGTCGTTCTGTAGGCCTATTTTGACTACACTCTTGACTAAACTACAGTTACAAAAAATAAAAACTAGGATTCATTCGGGAGATTTCAGCGGCTAATTTGATATAAATATTTTGGCTGTTTCTTTTCATAAACAAATAAATTATATGTGAATTATAGTTTTTGTTGCTTTAAAAAAAAAAAAAAATTTTACCCCTCCACCCAATGTTTTTTTTAAAGTTGGCAGTATCCACTCAAAACTATAACCAAGTGTGTGAATTTATCAAAACTTTTCTGGAAATTGACTTATTTATTCCCGACCCCCGATCAAAGTTGAAGCTCCAACCCCTTTTTAGCTAAAAATACGCTCTCCACCCCCCCCCCCCCCCCAAAAACTTTTCTGGAAATTGACTTATTTATTCCCGACCCCCGATCAAAGTTGAAGCTCCAACCCCTTTTTAGCTAAAAATACGCTCTGCCCCCCCCCTCCCCCCATATTCAACAACAACAATTTCAAGGTTGTTGATCGCCACAACTTGGTACATGTTATAAAGGATTTTTGACTCTAAAAAGGTTGAGAACCCCTAAGTTACCGTAGGGTTAGATTATTAATCTATTGGTGTTTTGAATCTTTCAATTTTAATGCCGTCGTGATCTGTACATGCATTGTTCACTTCTCCCCATTGGGTGGACCACATTATATAAAATAAGAAGTGAGAAACTCAGTCCTTACTGAGAGTTCCCAGTGTTGATGGACAAAGAAAGAAGTCACACGGAGTGCGCTCTTTTGAAGCTATAGCGCCAAAATTATGGAACAGTTTGCCTCAATCTTTGAGGGAAATTGAAAATGATAACAAAAATCGTTTAAGAAACATTTAAAGAATTGTTTTTCTTAAAAAGATTTGAGGACATCAGAGCGCTGTGAACAGCTAAAATAACATGGATACGAGCGCTAGAAGAGTGTTCAATTCATCAATCAAACTTTTTTTTTTCTTTTTTTTTTTTTGGTGGTAACACCCGGACTCGGACCCACCGGGTATGTCTCAAAATACTCGGACCCGCCGGGTATGTTTCAAAATACTCGGACCTGTAAAAAACTACACCCGGCTCAGACCTCATCTCTAGGGGTTATAGTGGCGCAGAATTTCCCGACTACCCCTTGAGCTCGGTCAACGTGGGGCCTTTGTGTAGAATAGTTAGAGCGCAAAAAGGCTTGGCAGCGTGGGGCCTTTGTGTAGAGTAGTTAGAGCGCAAAAAGGCTTGGCAGCGTGGGGCCTTTGCGTAGAATAGTTAGTGCACATTTCTCGACTACCCCTTGAGCTCGGCAGCGTGGGGGCTTTGCGTAGAATAGTTAGTGCACATTTCTCGACTACCCCTTGAGCTCGGAAGCGTGGGGGCTTTGCGTAGAATAGTTAGTGCACATTTCTCGACTACCCCTTGAGCTCGGCAGCGTGGGGGCTTTGCGTACAAAAGTTAGAGCCTGCTCCCTTGCACAGTTGATGTTAAACCCATACTGACGCTCGGCATGAAAGAGTCAATCTGACAGCCATGGTTTGACCACCAGTGCACACGTCTCGCCCAGCGTAGCTTGGACTGCACCTAGATGGTGACTGTCTGGGAGATTACTTTAGTGTCTGGGACCTTATATGGGACCTTGTATGGGACATTATATGGGACCTTGTCTGGGACCTTGCCTGGGACCTTGCCTGGGACCTTGTCTGGGACCTTGCCTGGGACCTTGTCTGGGACCTTGTCCTGCCATTTGAAGCTGTGGATATTTCTGAGACTCGTGGTGTGAAACTGCTCGGTTAATACAGTTGGTACACTCGCATGTATTGCAAGCGAATTGTTGGGAGCGCCTTGTGGACTTTTAGTTTAGTCTTGGCATCGTTGCCGCTCCTGGTTTAGCCATTTCAGCTTTCCGAGGGTTTCAGAAAGTTTCTCTGGCCATGTGGAAGATCGCCTCGTTGATATTTACGTTTTATGATAGTGAGCTGCCAAGGAAGCGAAGTGCAACATTGAGTATCTAAACATTGACACTTGATGTTGGGCTCCACTGTCATGGAGGTGGCTGTTGCAGGGATTCGGTCATTTTCGTAGTAACGGTAAGACCGGTGCCGCGTGCCTTGGTGTTTGAGACATAACATGACCATTAGAACAATGACATGTTCAATAATAACCAGTACAACACTATCCATACAACAATAAACCGTGTAACAATAACTGGTATTACATTCATCTATAGAACAATAACTGGTACCACAATCATATATATCATATTAGCTAATATAACAAGCGCCTATAGAACAATGACCTGTATAGCAATAACCTTTATAAAACCCCCCCCCTCCCCCAATAACAATCACATGTACAACAGGTGTTCGTGTCAAGTAGGTTTACATGAAAGTTTTGCTATCACTTATTATCAAGTCTCGAGGGTCTCGCTACCTTGACCCATTTTGTCTGACCCCAACCAGCAAGTGATTGCATTGTCATGGCATGGGGGCACTTTTGACCTGATTGGGCGGTTATCAGCATAATCAGGCCAATTTTCACTTACCTGCATTTTAATCTGATTGTTCCAATACATGGAAATATCTATCAAATTGTGTCCTAGTTTCACGGTTAGAAAGTGAATTAATTGATTATTGATTGATTTATTCATACGGTAATAATTTAGCCTGCATACCCATTTACTAATTGGCCGCTGTGTTACCTGGCTGGTTGGACTTGATGTGAACAACAGAACTCATCTGGCAACATTTTTTTATACCGGTATTCTTTTGTTTTACACTTATGGCCTACTTTAACTTATGGCCTATTTTAACTTATGGCCTACTTTAACTTATGGCCTACTTTAACAAGAAGCATGATCCGCGTTTGCTCTGTCGTACATTTTTAGCATACAGCTATAGCGTCAGTGATAACGCTAACCTGTGCCCGTGAGCATACAGCTATAGCGTCAGTGATAACGCTAACCTGTGCCCGTGAGCATACAGCTATAGCGTCAGTGATAACGCTAACCTGTGCCCGTGAGCATACAGCTATAGCGTCAGTGATAACGCTAACCTGTGCCCGTGAGCATACAGCTATAGCGTCAGTGATAACGCTAACCTGTGCCCGTGAGCATACAGCTATAGCGTCAGTGATAACGCTAACCTATGCCCGTGAGCATACAGCTATAGCGTCAGTGATAACGCTAACCCGTGCCCGTGGACGCCATAATGCCTGTCTGAAATTCGCTTGTACCGTATGAGAATTGACGTCATACTACTTTGTTGAGACTGGGGCAATGTAAAGAACTATCTGAGATTTGCTGTCATTTTCTTTATGACATCCTCTGATGATTGTGATCGAGTTCTTTGAACTTTATTAACTTAGAATTTAATTATATATCTATCCATAGTCAATCTTGCATTCACTAATGAGAAAATTTATCAGTTGAATTATACTTCGTGCCGATTTTCATTGCACAATAATTCAAGCAGTTTGAGAACATAATTTTTTCCAACAGCTAAAGATTCATCAACAATAATTTTGTGAGCATTACATAAAGATTTGTCCGTACAGAACTGTATAGATTACCATTATAAAAGTTATCAAAAAGTTTTAAGTTATTAGAGTGGCCCAGAAAGGAGAGATGTTAGAAATTGCTTTAAAATCCATCCGATTGAATTACTTGTATGAAGCCAATCAATATATACAAGGTGCTGAATTCCAGTCACCACTTTCTATAGATAGATCTATGTCTTACCAGAAAGTTGGACTTGATCGGAATCAGTAGTTTGCTAATTAATAGTGCTTTCAAATGTAATTATTTTTTTAATTACTTTTATATTATAATTATTTTAACATTTTATTTTTATGTAAACATTTCTATAATTTCTATATTTGTATCAATTGATAAGCCCTACTTGACAACAAAAAACTAGCAATAAATTATGACCGTGGAACGCTGGTTGCTGTGAAGGGGGGGGGGGGGGG
>CAXITT010000008.1:2162397-2185376 GCA_964033795.1 Lymnaea stagnalis
ACCCCCCCCCCCCCCCCCATTCAGGCCTAGCCTTGGACGCAGCTTTTGCTTGCCACGTCCCTGGTGGCGTGATACAATCACTTACCTGAAGGAGTACTACTCATCATCGTGGACCCCATTACATCCGGCCAAAGTCTTCATCGGCTCTAAAAAATTCATTTACAATGTATTAAGATTTGGAGAAAGAAAAAAAAAACGACACAAACAAACCTCGACTTTCAGAAGTTCGGCACTAAGAGAGGAGGACATTTTTATAAAGATTAACTATCATTAACTTTAAAGGCGGCCATTTTATGCTTAACAGTTCATTGGCAGCCTATATATGAAAAATTCTCTTTAATATTTAAATGGATATGTCAAAGATGTTATTTGGGACCTCCCCTTGGGATGTGAAGCTCAAAAACATGGTTTCGTTTATTCTATGATAATTCCACCACTGAAAATTTTGAAAATTATCATGTGTTTGCTCTCTACTTTCTCCTGTCTATACCGTAATGCATCGATGGATTAAGGTCTTTTGGGCTCAGAGCACAGCCAGCATAGGTCCCCATAGCTATTTATGCATTGATAGTGATAGTCCACATACGGAAAATTGATCGACGGAAATTTGATCGAACGGAACTTTGGTCGAATTTTTTTTCTCCAGTTCACGCGTTAAAATTTTGCGTCAAATTTCTTTTTGAACGCATTCTTTTGTTTGACTCTATAGTATAGGGCATTCTTTTGTTTGACTCTATAGTATAGGGCATTCTTTTGTTTTACTATATAGTATAGGGCATTCTTTTGTTTTACTATATAGTATAGGGCATTCTTTTGTTTGACTCTATAGTATAGGGCATTCTTTTGTTTGACTCTATAGTATAGGGCATTCTTTTGTTTGACTCTATAGTATAGGGCATTCTTTTGTTTTACTATATAGTATAGGGCATTCTTTTGTTTGACTCTATAGTATAGGGCATTCTTTTGTTTTACTATATAGTAAATAGGGCATTCTTTTGTTTGACTCTATAGTATAGGGCATTCTTTTGTTTTACTATATAGTATAGGGCATTCTTTTGTTTGACTCTATAGTATAGGGCATTCTTTTGTTTTACTATATAGTATAGGGCGTTCTTTTGTTTGACTCTATAGTATAGGGCATTCTTTTGTTTTACTATATAGTATAGGGCATTCTTTTGTTTGACTCTATAGTATAGGGCGTTCTTTTGTTTGACTCTATAGTATAGGGCATTCTTTTGTTTTACTATATAGTATAGGGCATTCTTTTGTTTGACTCTATAGTATAGGGCATTCTTTTGTTTTACTATATAGTATAGGGCATTCTTTTGTTTGACTCTATTATAGTATAGGGCGTTCAAAAAAGAAATTTGACGCAAAATTCTAACGTGTGAACTGGAGGAATAATTCGACCAAAGGTCCGTTTCCATCGACGAAATTTCCATCAAACAAATTTCCGGTCACCGATAGTTGATTGCACGCCCGGGCTAAGACCCCCTTGAGCCACGTAGGCCAAACCAGAGCTCAGAAACTCTTTTTTTTTTTCACCCGCGGCACACCCTAGGCCTATCCAAAAATTCCGCGGCACCCCACAAGTAAAAACATACACACATGTTCTAAATAATATATTTTAGTTAACATTTGTAATGACGATAATTGTTGAAAATCGTTCATAAGGAATGACGCCAGCGACCGGAGCCCTTATAGGCTCCCTGGGAATCCATTTTCACGAACACCCCTCCACCCCTCTCCCCCATGTATCGGCACCCCCGATATGTTCGCCCTAGTGGCAAACCATCTGGCTGCCACAGGAACCCCAAAGAGGTAGCTTCCTTTACATTAAAACCTACACATAAGGAGTGGCTTTGCTACTGCAGATCACTATGACCTACCCCGCCACCCCTGGGGCAAAACGTGATCAAATGTTAAAAGAGACGATATTACTATATTGAAAGTCTGTAGTGGACAAATTTCTGCTATAGCAGAGTTTGAAAGCTTTCAACAATGTCCCCTTTGTAAAAACACGATTTATGTATGGACTTACATACTGCATATACTTTGTGCTTTTCCCCTTTTGAAGGCACATCACGTGGCACACATGACATCATCTGGCGGCACAGCAGTGGGCCACGGCACGCCGGTTTCTGAGCCCTGAGCTAAAGGATTGAACTTGTGTAACGATGACAATAATAAAGAAGGCGAAATAAAAACATCAACGAAAGATCCCTTTGAAGTTTGCTACAGAGGCGTAGCGAGGGTGTTTGGCGCCCGGGGACAAGATTCGCGCCCGGGGACAAGATCCATCTTAAAGCGCCCCCTTTTTCTTTTTTTCAACTCTCAAACCCATTATTTTTACCAATAATATAGTATCAAAGCACATTTTGGCGCCCCTAACTAGCTTGCGCCCGGGAACATCTGTCCCCCCTGCCCCACCTCGCTACGCCTCTGGTTTGCTATGAATTTTTTATTTTTAAAAAGCTAGCCAGATTTGACAGACGAATGACACATTCTGCAAGGGTTTTGTTAACGAGAAAGCAAATTCAGCAATATTGCAGGAAGTTGTAAATAACCTTTTCACCGCAGAAATTTTAATATAATTGATATGTTTTTTTTTTTAAAAATACGCTGACCTTAATGTCTTTGTTTGGCCCTGATCCTGATGTAAATGTTTGAATAAGTTAAGCACTGCCAATACGTCATTTATTTCCACCTTTGACTTAGTTGGAATTTCGAAATAGGGTTGAAAATATTAATGAAATCTTATCCACCGTCCTAAATATGATCCCTGGGGCCTATCACCCCTTTGATACGCCTATCACCCCTTTGATACGCCTATCACCCCTTTGATACGCCTATCACCCCTTTGATACGCCTATCACCTCCTTGATACGCCTATCACCCCTTTGATACGCCTATCACCCCTTTGATACGCCTATCACCCCTTTGATACGCCTATCACCCCTTTGATACGCCTATCACCCCTTTGATACGCCTATCACCCCTTTGATACGCCTATCACCCCTTTGATACGCCTATCACCCCTTTGATACGCCTATCACCCCTTTGATACGCCTATCACCCCTTTGATACGCCTATCACCCCTTTGATACGCCTATCACCCCTTTGATACGCCTATCACCCCTTTGATACGCCTATCACCCCTTTGATACGCCTATCACCCCTTTGATACGCCTATCACCCCTTTGATACGCCTATCACCCCTTTGATACGCCTATCACCCCTTTGATACGCCTATCACCCCTTTGATACGCCTATCACCCCTTTGATACGCCTATCACCCCTTTGATACGCCTATCACCCCTTTGATACGCCTATCACCCCTTTGATACGCCTATCACCCCTTTGATACGCCTATCACCCCTTTGATACGCCTATCACCCCTTTGATACGCCTATCACCCCTTTGATACGCCTATCACCCCTTTGATACGCCTATCACCCCTTTGATACGCCTATCACCCCTTTGATACGCCTATCACCCCTTTGATACGCCTATCACCCCTTTGATACGCCTATCACCCCTTTGATACGCCTATCACCCCTTTGATACGCCTATCACCCCTTTGATACGCCTATCACCTCTTTGATACGCCTATCACCCCTTTGATACGCCTATCACCCCTTTGATACGCCAATGGTTGAAGCCCATATATTTGTGCTGTAATTTTTTTTCTTACTGTGGGGCGGGGAATCTTCAGAAACAAGAAAACCATGTTTTATCTTTATAACGAATATCAAAAATAAATATCTTTTTACGCCACTACAAATCTGCCAATTATGTTCAATTCAAATTAGGCGACTGTTATTATTTTTTTAATTACATATTTTCATCATTCGGATTTATACCCGAAAATCAATCCCTCATAGTCCCATAGAACACTGAGAACTAGTAGGCTATAAATAGATGACTGATTAACTTTTAGGATGACATGGCCGCAGCACTTTTTGTTCTAGCTCAAAACTTTCTTTTTTAAGGCCGGCACGGGCTTGTCGTTCTTGAGTACATGAGCACACCATTGTGGAGTGGATTCAAGTAACTTTGCAGATTTTCAACTCTAAAATAATAGCATGTCACTTCTGTCTTCTCATAAGAATGGTAGTGAAAAAAAAAGGACCGGGTTGGGGGTTGTCTTCTCATAAGAAGCGGGGGGGGGGGGGGTCGATTNGGGGGGGGGGGGGGGGGGGTCATTATCATAGGTTGTAAGAGGGTTCATTATCATAGGTTGTAAGAGGGGTCATTATCATAGGTTGTAAGAGGGGCATTTTGTTCATCTCTCACATCTTTAAAAGACATTCAAATTCACACGTTGACTCGCACTCATAAACAAACGCACATTGCTTACTACAAGCTCAGACATAGACATCAGTTACACATATAATTTTAGCCAAGTTCTAACACAAAGAGACAACCTGACTGAGACATTGACAGCATTTACACATTGAAGTTCTAAAACAGAGAGACAATCTAATTAGACAGGACACATCAGCTACATTTTTGGTTTTAAACCGGGACGGATTAACAAACCGGCCGGGTCAATACTGCCAAACTTGGATGATACCGGCAGCCATCAACACATCATTAACTCAATCATAGCTATAAGCCTTTCACGTGTGTTGCCCTCAGAGCCTGATGTGCATAAGCTGAAAATCTACAGGTCAGAGTAGTAGACCATAAGGCCATTCGAGGGGAATAGTCTTCAATTACAAATATGTTCTCACAATTTGAGTTTATTTGAAAATAAATATTTGTTTCCCCTTTCATATGAATCGAAAATGCATGTTATCAAATAATTATTAGGACAACCAGCAACCGGAGGACTTTAAGTGTTCAAGTTTTGTGGTAATTTTTAACTTCTGGTGTAATTTTTTTATTTTTTTTTAAATTTACAGTACATTTACTATAAACCAAGACACTGAATCATGTATGAAATAATGTAGTGGAATCATTGAAGCAATGCTAGCACTACGTTTTAATAACGTGTCAACAGTAGACACTTTACTGTCAGTGACACTATTGACTATTGCATTGCAACCACGCACTCTTGTACAATACCGACAATGCGGTACCTTCCTATAAATAGCTTGGTAATAGCAGTACATGTTTACCGTTTGGATTTTAAAATTGTTGGCGCACACCACAGTACCGTCTCCCCATTTGTCTGCAGACATGATATTTTTTTGGCTCCTTGCTGGTTAATGTACTTAACGCACAATCCACCCCTCCCCCCTACCCTTCACATCTCTCGGAAAACACAATCACTCTACCTCTTTTTATCGGTCACCAAGTCAAGGCCGACAGGGGGAGAACTCTGCCTCACGGGTTCATGTCGTGGGAATTCAAGTTATCACAAACTAGTCCAACATTGAAAAGTTTAAGTGTTGTTAGTTAATGTTATCTGTCTCTAAACTCCGACGAGCCAACACCTGACACTAACATGTAAGTTTTTAATATAAAATTTCCGTAAACTATTGTCCAAAAGTCAATCAAAAGGGCCTACATTTTTTTGCCTGTTCTAAGTCAGTAATTAATAATTAAAGTGCTAGGATTTTGTCGCTATTAATTAATTCATTCCTAGACTTATTTTAGTTGTTAGTATTCCTGCCATTAGACTTATTGCTCCAAGTAATTTTAAAAAAATTTATAACCCCCCCCCCCCGAAATAAAAAAGAGAGTGGGCTCAGTGGAGAGGGTCAAATGGACCCCCGCCTTCTGGAATTGCTAAACTTATTAAATTACTAACTAATATTGAGAAAAATACTGAAACAACAAAACTAAAATTTGAACTTACTAAATAATCAATTTAACGCCCCCCTGCAAATAATCCTACCATGTGCCCTTGATTTCTGTGGCTTTTGGATTTAAACTGAAATTTAAATGTCTTAGTCTTAATATTCTATTTATAAATAATAACCCTTTTTTTAAAAGTATATACATTTAGTAGAGCTTGGTAAACTACCTGTATTTTTTTTTTCAAAATTGATATGATACTTCTAATAATTCAATAATTATTAATAATAATAAATTTTAATAATTGTGTTGCTGTAGCAGAGTGAATTCCAAAGTCACAGTAAAGATATTATTAAATTTAAAAAAAATTATGTTCGTCTATTTGTTGTCTTGAAAACTTTTCAATCATCAATGGCAAAATGAGAAAGAATCTATCAACCAATATTAAAATATTACCTACTTGCTTTTATAAGTTATTTATTATAGGTAGAGGCTGGATCCCCTTATATGTATCATTGTAAGATATTTTTTGGTTGGAAGCTGAGTAAATGATTTTAGTTAGTTTATTTCTGGCCAAAAATGTACATATCTATTGACTTTATATGATCTGAAATTGTGTGGGAGACATAGCTCTGTTCTAGTTTCCTTATCACTGAACTCCTCTTTACATTTTAAATGGCCCTCACGAGTGCTCTTCACCACAGTAAGGAAGAGAAACATAGGATAACAACTGTTGTAATTATCTGCTTATACCTAACTGTATCATATGATACTCTATGATTAATATTTAGGAACCTATGCTGAAGAATTATGTTTGTAGTTGTGATCTAAAAGTAGAAAGTTAGTTCTAGTTTAAAGACTTTAAATGGCAGGAAAATATACCTTTTTACAGAAAACTCTCTGTACTCGAGTATTTCATTTTGCACTTTAAGTATCCATCCTGTACTTGTGTATCACATCCAGTACTTAAGTAACCCTTCCTGTACTCTACATATCCCATCTTGTACACATTGTATCCCATCCTCAAACTAGTATATTCCATCTACGGAGTATCAGTATCACATACTCGTCAAGTCTATCCTATCCTGGACTCAATGTATCCCATTCTAACTTAATTTATCACACCCTAGACTCATTGTATTCCATCCTGTACCTAGTGTATCCCATTTTATACCTAGTGTAACCCATCCTGCATTCATTGTATCCAATCCTTTACCAAGTGTATCCCATCTGTAATTTGGTTTGTACCAAGTGCAGTGCATAGGTTATCTCCCTCTACTTCTAATTCTTTCCCTTGTGTCCCCATTATGGAGTGTTTTTTGTTGCCAATGTGTCAGTGGATATCAGTCACTCCAACAGTTGTAAACAAAATAGACTAAAAACAAGGAAACTGTAACACCGCAGCTCTAGAAATCTTTCTATAAAAATTGGTCAAGTATTTTATTTGTTGATTTTGAAAATATCCACATTACAAAGATTTTGAGAAGAGATATTTCATATGTTTGAGGCCTAGAACTTCTCTACTTCAGTGTCTCCCAACCTTTTTTGTCCCATGCCCCACCTTTATTGGAAGAGCTAAACGTCCCCAATAATCTTCTACTATCTTTAATATCACGGCCTGACCTTTTGCAGGTATGACCACACAAGCAAAAATTTCACATTTGGCAGGCCAAAAGCAGGGCAGTGCAGAAGATTTTTGGGCCCAGAGAAATATCAAATGTTAGGTCTCCACAAATTTTAAAATAATTTTATCAAACTTATCAAATTTTCCCCTTTTTGGGCGCCCCCCCCCCCCCTTCCCCCTTACGAACAGGGCCCTGGGTGATTTACCCTTTTGCCTCTGATCAACCCTGAGCAGTGCAGAAGATTTTTGGGCCCAGAGAAATATCAAATGTTAGGGCTCCACAAATTTTAAAATAATTTTATCAAACTTATCAAATTTTCCCCTTTGTGGGCGCCCCCCTCCCCTTCCCCCTTACGAACAGGGCCCTGGGTGATTTACTCTTTTGCCTCTGATCAACCCTGCCTATAAGTACAGTTAATGATACTTCCACTATCCTTGATAACTTTGAATGAAATGAAATAATGTTGATGTGAATAAAAATTAAAAGGGACCTAACAAAATAATACAGTTACAATGAGTTTGAACCCAGAGAATATTTTAAATGATATTTGATCCCTTACCATTGATCAAAACTTGTAACTACTTCTTGCATCAAATACAATTCACATTCATTGATTTTGTCCAGTTTAAATACCAACTGTAGCTGAACATGTAATGAGATTATAGCTGTGCCTGTACATTGACTTTAAATCTAAATAGTCATACTTCATGATGCAATGTCAGTGAAATAAGGATGCATAATAATTTTTTTTTTTTTTTTTAAACACCTCTAAGATTGAAGTATTGAACTGTGTGTGACATAGAATGATGCAATGTGTTGAGTTTTATCATTCCCCAGTTCACTAGACATCTATTCTGAATTAAAAGGACTAAATTAAAACATTCTATTACATTTAATGTGTTTTAATACCATTTTGCCACCTGAATTAGGTAAGTTAAGTATAGCAATAGATTATAGCTGTGCCTGTACATTGATTTTAAATCTAAATAGTCATACTTCATGATGCAATGTCAGTGAAATAAGGATGCATAATAATTTTATTTTTTTTTAAACATCTCTAAGATTGAATTATTGAACTGTGTGTGACACAGAATGATGCAATGTGTTGAGTTTTATCATTCTCCAGTTCACTAGACATCTATTCTGAATTAAAAGGACTAAATTAAAACATTCTATTACATTTAATGTGTTTTAATACCATTTTGCCACCTGAATTAGGTAAGTTAAGTAAAGCAATGTCTTGGCCCGACTAAAAAATAATAATCATATTTAGTTACTTAGAAATTAAAGTTATTTCTTTCATTTCAGATAAAACTAATATAAAATGATGAGCAGGTTTCAGAAGCCCATGCAACAGACTTCAAGGGTTCTCACACATGTCTTCAAGCAGTATTCCACTAAAGCTGCCCCGGCTGTAGGGCCGGCAAAAATTGGCAATCCATCTGAAAAGGTTTTCAGCAGAGAAGAAAAGTACGGAGCCCACAACTACCATCCTCTGCCAGTGGCAATTAGAAATGCTAAAGGTGTGCTCCCTGTTCTCAATAATATATTTATAAAAAGTATTTCCACACACACGTACTTGTATAAATGTATGCATATGACTCTTTATATTTTTTTCAATTTTCCCCAAAAATACAGAAATATAGAAAATATGTACAACTTTTGACTAACGCACTGTGTAATGTTCATTGTTTGAGAGCTAATAATTCCTAAAGAAATAAATATTTATATTTCCAGCCATTAATAAATGATGACAGACAAAACTGATCCACTGTACCAATGATTGTATATCCCCAGGTGTTTTTGTGTGGGACGTGGAAGGCAACAAATATTATGATTTCCTCAGTGCCTACTCTGCTGTGAATCAGGGCCACTGTCATCCCAAAATTATTGCTGCCCTGAAGAAGCAAGCAGAGATTGTTACATTGACTTCCAGGGCATTCTACAATACATGTCTTGGAGAATACGAAGAATATATTACCAAACTTTTTGGCTATGACAAAGTCTTACCAATGAATACTGGTAAAAAACAATTTTTATGTCACTTACTTTGTTAATTCTTACTAGGAAATGTGTGTATTGCATAACGAAGGAACGTAAAGATAAGACTTTTAAAATGTTTGATAATGGAGGGATAATTTGAAGGGAACTAGAAGGGCAGTTAGAGTTACATAACATTTTTATTTGTCAAACTTTTGAGAAGGTGCAGTTGAGTTTTGTTACAAAAACCAGTAAGAAACACTCAAAGGTTTTAACATAAATACCAGTCTGTACTGTGAAGCACAGCACACACCACAGTGGGTAATGAATATGATCTTTTTGTTCTTTTGGTGAAACACGCCCCTTAAATTCTTAGTTTTAGTAAAAAGACATGATCAATTTTAAAATAATTTGACACTCTAGCATTTGAAAAATTACAATATTACCTCAAGGGCGGCTGTATCATCATAAGGAACAACTCTGAAGCCTGACATAAAGGTCCCACAATCCTTGTAGCTAGAGGAATCAAATTTTTAAATTTTTCATTTTAGCTTACTGGGTATACAAGTATGTTTTTGAGTACATTAATATTTTTGAAAGTATGTGCCTTGTAGTTATGAAAAAATAAAATGAATATTAATATGGTGCAACTAATCATAAAATGCCATATTTAACCACAGAAACTAAAAATTAAACAAAACTAATGTTGCTTATATGTTTCTAGAGACTGACAGAATTTCGGCTTCGGTGCCTACAGTTGCCATTTTATCACTTTCGGCCTGGTCTCGGCCAAAGCTGAAAAGTGAACTTTTGGTTTAATTTCGGTTTTGGCCAAAACTGAAAAGTTAAGTTCCGGTTTACTTTCGGTTTCGGCCAAAAGTGATTGAGACTTCAATTCCTTTTGCCTTCTACCAGATGTCAGATTGTCACTGTGACGGCAGGCAATCCGATATTAATTATTGCGCAAAGTATTGCCGTCATCGGTAATATATAACAAATAATTTGCGAACACTGTTCACAGCTGCATGACTTGTCCAATATTTTAAGAAATGAAAATTTCATAAAGGCAAAAGTAATTGTTAATAGTTTCGTGGAAAAAAAAACTATGGGGAATGATAATATTTATATTATTATTTTTTTATTAATTTGTTCAATTGGGAAAACTAGACTTATTCAAGTCATTTATTTGTGAAATACATTTTGATTTATCATTATCTTGCTAAAAAATTTAGCCATTGTCCAAAGTAACTAGCATTGTGAAAAAAAATCTTAGGAATTGTAAGATTTCCTTTATTATTTTTTACATTATTATTTTATTCTTTTTAATTTGGGATCCCTAGGCTTTCTCAATTAATTCATTGACATTCATCGTTATTATGCTGATAAATGTTTTTACTGACAACGAAATAAAAGTATAAAATATCACCACACCAAATGAGTCAAGTATGAAGTGTATGGAAACAAATGAAAAGAAGGAAAAGAATGAACCTTTAGTAATATTTAAAAAATAGTAAAACATCATTACTTGTTCAATTTTGTATAGTTAGGCAAAAGTTGCCTTTCATTTAAATCATAAGGGTACACACGTATGTGTGTTCACTGTTTCGTAAATAATTATGTAATGGGGCTGTATTATCAAACTAAACCAACATTCACTAAAATTTTGTTCAATCTAAGTCAAATCTAAAATTAGCTGACAAATGATAATTGCCGATAAACAATTTCAGGTCCACTAATAAGGACAACACTGAAAAGTTAACTTTTGGCCTGGTTTCGGTGTCAGCAGAAATCAGAAAATCACTTTTGGTCTGTCTCTACATGTTTCTATAACTTGCCAGGTGTTGAAGGTGGTGAAACTGCTTGTAAATTGTCAAGAAAGTGGGCCTACACAGTGAAGAAAATTCCAGAAAATAAAGCACGTATCATCTTTGCTGAAGGCAATTTCTGGGGGAGGACTTTAGCTGCCATCTCATCATCAACTGATCCATCCAGCTACAAGGATTATGGGCCCTTTATGCCAGGGTTTAGTGTTGTTCCTTATGATGATACAGCCGCCCTCGAGGTAATATTGCCCTTTTTTTTTAATGCTAGACTTTCACATTATTTAAAAAACTGTTTCATATTAATTTATAGATAAAATTTCAAATTTTTTTAAATGATAATTTTTGTATGAATCTTTCATACTAAAAGAACATTCCTTGTTTAGCTTACTAAATAAGTTGTGTTGCAAAGCCTACTACTTATTATTTCAGAAAGAATTTCAAGATCCCAATGTCTGTGCATTTATGTTTGAGCCTATCCAAGGAGAAGCAGGAGTTGTTGTCCCACAGGAAGGTTACTTAAAGAAAGTCAGAGAATTGTGCACCAAGTACAATGTGTTGATGGTGGCTGATGAGGTTCAGACTGGGCTTGGAAGAACAGGGAGGTAATCATTACAGTTTCCTACATCTGTCAAAATATAATTATCTCCATTTGGTAGAAGTTTTAGTACTTTGTAATGTCACTGGTCAGTGTGTTGCTATTTTGGCATTTAGTAAAATATTCCAATAATTCATGAACATTTTCATAACACTTTTGCCAAAGGATAAAACCTTATATAAATAGAATTTAGAACTCAGCATTCTGATAGGATTCTTTTAAAAATGTAATATAATATTCTTTGTTTTGCAAGGTAAAAAGAAAACAAAATAGCACCTGCATTTCTAATATAGTTTTTATTTTGAACAATCTAATAATTAACTCGATTAGAACTGATTATAATCTAAAATTGTTATTGTAATTCATTTTGTAGGAGATTGGCTTGTGATCATGAAAATGTGCGCCCTGACATTGTTATCCTTGGAAAAGCCCTTTCAGGTGGAGTTTTACCTGTAAGTTTTGTTCTCTCATAACTGCAATAACCAAAAATCATCTTAGCTGACATTAATGAATTTTTTAATTGCTATTTTTTCTTATCAGTTATTTGGATTTGGCCAAATATTTTAGAATTTTAATTGATATCCTAAAAATGAATCAGTTTTTAAAGCGTTCATTTTTTATCGATTAGGTTTCTGCCGTGTTGGCAGATGATGATGTCATGTTGACCATCCGCCCAGGTGAACATGGATCAACATTTGGTGGTAACCCGCTAGCCTGTAAAGTTGCACTTGCCTCCCTTCAGGTTATAGATATTTTAAAATAAACTTATGGGAATGATAGAATTTATATTCTCACAATGATCTAAATATTAAATATTACATAATATAACTTGTCCAAATGTTGTAGAGTGAAAGTTATAAAAAAATTAATTAAAACACTTTCGATGGTATTCTTCTATTGTTACACAAAAATCTTTTTGCTATTTTAAGTAAATGAGCCATTTCATTTTTGGATGCAAGCCTTCCAACAGCTTAGTTATATACATATAAGTATGTACTCCCTTTAGTCCCCTTATGAGTTTGTTGCATTATTTCTTAATATTTACAAAATTGAATTCAGGTTCTTGAAGAAGAAAATCTTGCTGACAATGCGGAGAAACTTGGGGAGATTCTTCGTAAAGAGTTAACAAAACTGCCTAAAGATATTGTCAGTGTTGTCAGGGGCAAAGGGCTTCTCAATGCTATTGTTATTAATGCAGGTATATTCACTTTGTCATATTAACACCGGTATGTTCAATTTGTCAAATTAATGCAGGTATATTCAATTTGTTATATCTGTCTCTACCAGGGATAACTTTGTATCCTAATTCAAAATAAATGAGGCCTTTCTCTTGCAAAGTAAAGACATCAAATTTTATTGTAAGACCTGTTTCCTCTTTCTCAATATATTTTTGATAGATCGATGATAATTATTGATGATTGTTATTGAGGATAATTATTGATGATAATTTTATCTCATATTTATTTTAGAATTTGATGCCTGGGAAGTTTGTCTGAAATTGCGTGATAATGGACTTCTTGCAAAACCTACGCACGGTGACATCATCCGCTTTGCTCCACCCCTTGTGATCACAGAAGAACAGGTACAAGAGTGCATTGAAATAATCTCTCGGGTCGTTTTGAATTTCAAATAACCATTTTTTCCAGGGTATCTATAATATGATCACCAATTGTCTTTGGTAAGCTGGTTTTTTTTTCTTCAAAATTTTTTATATTCTATGGTCCATTGTCTTTTTATTATCTTTTAGGCTAACCTCTGGTAATAGACCTATAGATTGACAAATGAGATGAAAACTTAGATCTGATCAAATGGTTATGGGATGAAAATGATCTTACTTATATTAATCCGTGGAAAGAAATCAGCTTTGCACTTAATTGTTGTCAAGAAATTGCTTCCATTAAAAAAAATTCACTAAGTCCATTAGCAACATGTCCCATAAATAATTTAAGTTTAAGCTGTTGCTTAGTACCTATTAAAATATATTTTATAAAAATTGTTTTATATGAATGCTTAATGATACAATAATGGCATAGCTGGAATATTATGGAAGATTTTTGTTGAAACATTTGAGTATTGTTTGTTCATATATAAAAACCATTGTTGCATCATGATCTCTGTCTTCTACATAAAATATTTAAATTATTTAAAACTTTGGTTGTGAACTTTAACTTAATTACACACCAGTTGATATGGGTATATTTGTTGCTATAACTTGCATTTTTATCCGTCAAAAAACCAGTGATAAATTTGTTTTAAAACTGCAGTAATGATAGTCTCATAATTTACATGTTAAAAAAAAAAATTACATTGCAATGTTCAGTTTTTAAACTCCTGAAACTATAGATTTGAATATTGAAATATAACAATATTTATTTCTCTTTTATTTATTGTACATTTGTTTTGCTTGTCAGTATCAACTATAAATTAGGGAACTTGATTTTTTTTTTTTAAATTGTCCTTGTTGGCAGTTGTGATTCTATAAATTAAAAATGATTATTAGAATAAGAAATTAAGTCAGTTGAACAAATATTTTGAACAAATGTGAAGTTCCTATGTGTAATTTATCAATTTTTATCCTTTTTTTTCGGTTGGTTTCTTCTCGGCTTTTTTGTTATTTTCTTTGAAGAAATTATAGTGATTAGCCAAGTTTTTTTGGGGGAAAAAAAATATATATGGTAATTTTTAAATGGCTCCAATGTGAACAAAGTGATTTTAAAAAAAAATATTTGACAGAATATGAGTCACTGGCCGTCTTGAACAGGGCCACGTATCTCATTTGCTTGTCATACTAAAATCTAACTTTACTTCTGTTAAATCGAACTACTTGAACAAAAGTTTTTCATGACCATCAGATTCTGACTCATAGCTGCTAAATAAAGTTAAGGTGGCGTTTGTTTTATTTTTGAATTGAGAATTCAAGACTTGCAAAGTTTCTGTGAATGTGTGTGTGTGGTTTTAAAGTGCTTTTTGGAATTTTCCTTTGAATCACTGAAACAGGATAAGAACTTAATTTCTCTAAAGCCTTCACACGACTGAAGTTTTGAAATAAAAATATACCTCTAAAATATTGACCAATAGTTTTTTACCCGATTTCTTTGTCAGGATGGGCCATCAATGCATCCTGTTTATTTTTTGTATTTCTCCCACTTAACAAAAGACTTGAGAATATAAACACAGCCATGTGGTGTGTCCCAAGTTTTGTTTTCTACAGCTAATAGTTTTGTACATTCCGAGTATTTCCTCCTCAAATGAGTTTCTCTAGTCATTAGTCGCAGCATCTCTTACAGTTTCCACTGTTGTTATAATATCAAGCATTTGTTGCTGGTTAGCCCTATTCATAGATGTATTATTAGTTTAAGGGAAGCGTTGCAGATGGGGGGGGGGGGGGGGGGGGGGAAAAGTTTTTTTTGCTATTAAAAGGTTTTTCCTCTGAAATTTGTTTGGCCTTGCCAGGAAGGCTAAAAACTATTTTCAATAAGTTGTGGTTTTCAAAAACAGT
Source organism: Lymnaea stagnalis (assembly GCA_964033795.1). Lineage (NCBI taxonomy): Eukaryota > Metazoa > Mollusca > Gastropoda > Lymnaeidae > Lymnaea > Lymnaea stagnalis. The sequence continues at coordinate 2,177,665 of CAXITT010000008.1, forward strand.
TTCTTTAATGTAAATTTGTTGGGTTTAAAGTATTTGTAAATGTTTCAGTTAGGATAGTTTGATTTCAAATAAATTCAAATATTTCCTGAATTCCAATTGTTAGAAGTTAAATTTTTAAATATTCAAGAAATGTTTTCATCATTTCCAAGATTTGACATATTTTCAAGTTTATCCTGCCACATTTTCAATAAAAATTAAATTTGGCTGTTTAAACATCTTTGAGGAGAAAAAAATGAATGTGATTCATTAAATTAGAAAGAATTAATAAATACTTTGTCTCATGTTATACAAATCAATTTACTTATGTCTTTTTTTTTTTGAAGTTTACAAGCTTTGATTTAAAAGGAATTTGAATTATTGTTCAACTGAATTTATTATGGGCTAAGAACTAGAGTTAATGAACAATTTAATAACTTTTGTATAGTCTGGAGACAACAGAGCTAACTGAACTATGCTTGTTTGTGACTTTGTCCCATTTTAGTTTTAATCACAAAGAGATTGTGAAGCCTTCTCACTATATATTATGTGGAATTTCATTTTCTATCTTTTACTTTTTGCTTTTGTTACTGGATTTTACATTTTGTGTTCCTGTTGCTGAGCTAGATTGATAATTCAACATATCCAGTCCATTGACAAACATATTTACACTGACCTTTTGGAAACACACATTGGTATTTCTGCTAGGTCCTCTGTGTCATGTTTATATGGCACCACTTTTTAGTTCAATGGAATAACTGAATAAAAATATTGAGCTAACAACTATCTATATTTACTCAATATACTTAAAAACTCAGCTGTAAGCATTTTAGCAGAAGACATATTGAATCGCAACGGGTAATTTGATACTGTAATATTTGAGCATTCTTAATGATACAGCAGGCATCTACCCTGCGACTAATCATATCATGTAATGGCATTGTTGACTTGCAAATGTTCAAATGAAGATAGTCTATTCAGAAGATAGTCTATTCAGAAGATAGTCTATTCAGAAGATAGTCTATTCATTACGTTTATCCAATCCTTATATTTACAATATTTTTTAGAACCCAGTGTTGTTTTTATGATTGAAACTTTACTTCTATTAAAGACTTGTGAACTATGATCGTTTTCAATTTTGTTTTTAAATCAGTTTAGTTTTACAATGCATTGTAATGTATCTCGGAAAATATTAAACGATTCATCCAAATCAATGTTCAGGGTGAATATTCAAGGGAATTTCAGATTATACGAGGCCTAAGACAAGGAGACTCACTGTCTTGTATGCTATTCAACCTAACATTGGAGCATTATGAGAAACATACATATTGACACCCGAGGAACAATAACAGGATACTTTCTGAGGGAAACCCAAGAGCCACAACCAATGGGCACTCTCTACAACCAATAGGCACTCTCTACAACCAACCCCTTCGGTATTATGCATATTCTGCTGATAAAATAGCACTGTTAGGGAAAAGTATTAAAGATATATCAAAAGCTTTAAATGAATTAGAAGACGCATCACTACAAGCAGGGCTGGAAATTAACAATAATATATATATATATATAGGCCTATATGACTATGATAAGAGAAGAACAGACAGATAAAAAAATCATTAAAATTAGAAACCACTCTTTTGATAAAGTAAATCAATTCAATTGCCTAAGTTCCTTAATGAATGAAAGAAATGAATTACTTACAGAATCAAAAGAAAAAATTGTGGCCGGAAACTTCAGTGCATGCTTCAGTAATCCGACAATGCTCAAAATTAAAAGCATTACAAGAAAAACAAAAAACTATATAAAAAAATTACTCCGAACAGTTGTAACATAACCCTAACAAAAAATGGAAGAAAGTCTATTTGACACATGGGAGAGAAAAGTTCTGCGGAAAATATTAAGGACCAACAAAGGATGAATATGGATGAGAACCAACCAGGAATTGTATAGTCTTTATGAGGTTCACACGCTGGTAGCAGAAGTTAAAAAGGACAGGCTAGTTGAGCTGGACATTTAGAATTCCAAATGACAGGAGTGAAGAAGCTGCACCACCAAAACTCCATGAGGAAAACGGCTCAAAGGCAGACCTAGGCTTAGGTGGATGGATGGTGTGGAGAGGGATCTACAGCCGCTAGGAATCCAAGCATAGAAAAGGATGTGGTGAGGCAGGCCAAAGCCCTACATGAGCTGTAGCGCCACAGAGATTAAAAGTATTCTCGGAATGAATTATGGTGATCTTACCAGTAGAAAATTTATTTAGAGATCTTTTGAAATGGAATGTTTATACATGTGTCAGCGATTGTGCTTTTGTCAGTGTGATTATGTCTGTGTGTGTGTAGCGTGCCAGTGTTTCTTTGTGGTTGTGTGTCAGTGTAGTTGTTATAGTTATAGCTTGTGTGGTTGTGTGGTTGTCAGTGTATGATTGTATCATGGTGCCATTTTTGTGGTTGTCCGTGTGTGGTTGTGTGCCAGTGTGTGTGGGGGTTGTGATTAGAGGCCGACCGAATTTCGGTTTCGGGGCCGAAAGTGCCTATTTTATCACTTTCGGCCAAGTTTCGGTTTCGGCCGAAAGAGAAAAGTTAACTTTCGGTTTTTCTTCGGTTTCGGCCGAAATAGACTTAGACTGTCGGCAATCCGGCCAAAAGTGACTCAGGTTTTTGGTCATCTAATACTCAGTGAAAGCGATATTTAACAACAAACTAAGCGACATTTAAGAACAAACTAAACGATCTTTAAAACAAACTAAGCGATCTTTAAGAACATCTAAGCGATCTTTAATAACAAACTAAACGACCTTAAAGAACAAAATAATTGAACTTAAGGAAAAAATCAATTATCTTTAACAACAAACTATGGGATCTTTATGAAAAAACTAAGCGATTTGTAACAACAAACTAATCGATCTATAACAACAAACTAAGCAATTTTTATGAACTAACTAAACGATCTTTAAGAACAAATAAAGCGATCATTAACAAAAACTGGACGATCTTTAACAACAAACTAAGCGATCTTTAAGAAAAAACTAAAGGATCTTTAACAACAAACTAGGCGATCTTTATGAACAAACTAACCAATCTTTAAGTAAAATAAAGCGATCATTAACAAAAACTGGACGAACTTTAACAAAAAACTAAGCGATCTTTAAGAACAAACTCACGATCTTTAAGAACAAACTAACCGATCAATAGCAAGCAACTAACGATCTTTAACAAAAAACTAAACCATCTTTAAAAACAATTAAAGCGACCTTTCAGAACCAATTAAGCGATCTGTTAGAACCATATCAGAACAACAATTTTTAGAGACCCGGTTTAAAAAATCATATTTTTCATTAATTGGCCCCCCCCCCTCCCCCCAATATTTTTTGGGCCAAATTTTCTCTTACCATACTAATTTTAAAAAATTGTAAGGCAATTTAAATTACTTTTATATTAAAATGGTAAAATCCAAAGTATTCATTAGATCAAGGGTCTCAAACTCAAATCATCAGGGGGGCCGCAGGAGGTAGTGTCTGAATGAGAGTGGGCCGCATCAAGTAATCCACAAAAAAGCGATTACAACTGTTGCAATCTGCTCAACCTTTATAAATAACAATAAAATCATTAAGGGTTCTCAAGAACTAGGATTCACTTTCATCCAGCTACTCACTGTTGTATACAAAAATATATAGAAACATTAAAAAAAAAAACCGAATTAGACTAGTTGGTGAGATTCGACTGAAACCGTCGCGGAGAGTCACGTTATAGATATGAGAATGGGGGAAACGGGCCGGCGCATTTACACTAAACTTTTCTGTCATGTAGCGGGCCGCAAAATATCGTCTTGCAGGTCAAAATGGCTCGCGGGCCGCGAGTTTGAGACCCCTATATTAGATGTTTATTTATTAATATTTACGATTATCTAATTTTTTATAAAAAGAATGTAAATATTTATACTTTCTCACATCATTTTCGATTAATGCAGAATGTATGCGGGAAAGAATTTCAAAATATCTTGATATTTCATTTTCGGTTTCGGCTTCGGTTTCGGCCGAAATTCATTTTTAACTTTCGGCCTTTTTTCGGTTTCGGTCGAAAGTCATTTTTAAACTTTCGGCATTTTTTCGGTTTCGGCCGAAAGTCATTTTAAACTTTCGGCCTATTTTTGGCTTCGGCCGAAATCAGAAAACCACTTTCGGTCGGTCTCTAGTTCAGTTGACTTACGGAATCAATGATATAGTCATACTGACTCAATGTAAGAGCCCATCTGGCTAAACGATTTGCTGCCAGTGCTGGTGTTCCTTTTCCTGAACCAAATATACTTATCAGTGGTTTATGGTCTGTCACCAACACAAACTTTCTTCCATAAAGATATTGATGGAACTTTGACAGTGTAAAAAATAACTGACAGCGCTTCCTTCTGAATCTGACTATGTTTGCGTTGTGCTGCTGGGAGAGCATTTGAAATGTTAGCAATAAGGCGTTCGCTACGATCAGGATATCTGTGGAACAGAACACTTCCTATGCCAACATTAGAGGTGTCACGGGATATAACAAATGGTGACCATACTGGCCACCATTTTGTTATGTTTTCAATGTTTTTATTTCAAACAAGGAACATAAACATATATATATATCTTTACATAAATACAAGTTCGCATTCAGGTGTTGACTTTTCGCTTGCGTCCGGAACACGGTTCATAAACACACTCTCACAACAGTGTCTCTGCGCATGCGCGTTGTTTCACCTGGCTGGCTATCGGGACGGTCCAGTCCGCTAGTCCACCAAAACACATAGACATAGAGCTGTTCTCATAGAGCTGTTCTCATAGAGCTGTTCTCATAGAGCTGTTCTCATAGAGCTCTTCTCATAGAGCTGTTCTCATAGCCATAGAGATGTTCTCATAGAGATGTTCTCATAGAGATGTTCTCATAGAGCTGTTCTCATAGAGCTGTTCTCATAGAGCTAATCTCATAGAGCTGTTCTCATAGAGATGTTCTCATAGAGATGTTCTCATAGAGCTGTTCACAGAGAGGTGTACTCATAGACATAGAGATATTCTCATAGAGCTGTTCTCATATATATGTTCTCATAGAGCTGTTCTCATAGAGCTGTTCTCATATACATAGAGCTTTCTTATAGAGCTTTTCTTATAGAGCTGTTCTCATAGAGCTGTTTTCATAGAGCTGTTCTCATAGACATAGAGCTGCTCTCATAGAGCTGTTCTCATAGATATAGAGATATTCTCATTGAGCTGTTCTCATAGAGCTGTTCTAATAGAGCTATTCTCATAGAGCTGTTCTCATAGATATAGAGATATTCTCATTGAGCTGTTCTCGTAGAGCTATTCTCATAGAGCTGTTCTCATAGAGCTGTTCTCATAGAGCTGTTCTCATAGAGCTGTTCTCATATACATAGAGCTTTCTCATAGAGCTGTTCTTATAGAGCTGTTCTCATAGAGCTGTTCTCATAGAGCTGTTCTCATATACATAGAGCTTTCTTATAGAGCTGTTCTCATAGAGCTGTTCTCATAGAGCTGTTCTCATAGAGCTGTTCTCATAGAGCTGTTCTATTTGAGCTATTCTCATAGAGCTGTTCTCATAGATATAGAGATATTCTCATTGAGCTGTTCTCATAGAGCTGTTCTAAGCTGTTCTCATAGAGCTGTTCTCATAGAGCTGTTCTCATAGAGCTGTTCTATTTGAGCTATTCTCATAGAGCTGTTCTCATAGATATAGAGATATTCTCATTGAGCTGTTCTCATAGAGCTGTTCTCATAGAGCTGTTCTCATAGAGCTGTTCTCGTAGAGCTATTCTCATAGAGCTGTTCTCATAGAGCTGTTCTCATAGACATAGAGCTGCTCTCATAGAGCTGTTCTCATACAGCTGTTCTCATAGCCATAGAGATGTTCTCGTAGAGATGTTCTCATAGAGCTGTTCTCATAGAGCTGTTCTCATAGACATAGAGCTGCTCTCATAGAGCTGTTCTCATACAGCTGTATTCATAGCCATAGAGATGTTCTCATAGAGAAGTTCTCATAGAGCTGTTCTCATAGAGCTGTTCTCATAGACATAGAGGTGCTCTCATAGAGCTGTTCTCATAGATATAGAGATATTCTCATTGAGCTGTTCTCATAGAGCTGTTCTCATAGACATAGAGCTGCTCTCATAGAGCTGTTCTCATACAGCTGTTCTCATAGCCATAGAGATGTTCTCGTAGAGATGTTCTCATAGAGCTGTTCTCATAGAGCTGTTCTCATAGACATAGAGCTGCTCTCATAGAGCTGTTCTCATACAGCTGTATTCATAGCCATAGAGATGTTCTCATAGAGAAGTTCTCATAGAGCTGTTCTCATAGAGCTGTTCTCATAGACATAGAGGTGCTCTCATAGAGCTGTTCTCATAGATATAGAGATATTCTCATTGAGCTGTTCTCATAGAGCTGTTCTCATAGAGCTGTTCTCATAGAGCTGTTCTCGTAGAGCTATTCTCATAGAGCTGTTCTCATAGAGCTGTTCTCATAGAGCTGTTCTCATAGAGCTGTTCTCATATACATAGAGCTTTCTTATAGAGCTGTTCTTATAGAGCTGTTCTCATAGAGCTGTTCTCATAGAGCTGTTCTCATATACATAGAGCTTTCTTATAGAGCTGTTCTCATATAGCTGTTCTCATAGAGCTGTTCTCATAGAGCTGTTCTCATAGAGCTGTTCTATTTGAGCTATTCTCATAGAGCTGTTCTCATAGATATAGAGATATTCTCATTGAGCTGTTCTCATAGAGCTGTTCTCATAGAGCTGTTCTCATAGAGCTGTTCTCGTAGAGCTATTCTCATAGCCATAGAGATGTTCTCATAGAGCTGTTCTCATAGAGCTGTTCTCATAGAGCTGTTCTCATAGACATAGAGCTGCTCTCATACAGCTGTTCTCATAGCCATAGAGATGTTCTCATAGAGAAGTTCTCATAGAGCTGTTCTCATAGAGCTGTTCTCATAGACATAGAGCTGCTCTCATAGAGCTGTTCTCATAGCCATAGAGCTGTTTTCATAGAGCTGTTCTCATAGAGCTGTTCTCATAGAGCTGTTTTGCAAAACAAAACAGTCGAGGTCCGTTCATTACATCGGGCAAAGGTCAGAGAGCTTTTAGGTCAACCTACTTTTATCTTATCTGCAGCCAGGATAAGATAGTACATGCACACATTTAGATTGAATAGCCTGTTAAATAAGCTGTAAGAATCTATAGTTGTACCTCAGCATGATAGCACAGGTCATGTTGACCTCAGCATGATAGCACAGGTCATGTTGACCTCAGCATGATAGCTCTGGTCTTGTTGACCTCAGAATGATAGCACAGGTCATGTTGACATATGAAGTCGCTCAATGTTTGGCTTTTTGGAAATTTTTAACTCACAAAACTCGTGGATGGGGCCATTGACCTCCGCCACATCGCCACAAAAGGGGACATTGACCGACGCCACATCGCCACAAAAGGGGACATTGACCTCCGCCACATCTTTGCCACATGGCCACCCAGGGGCCATTGACCTTAACTACATCGCCACCGCGGGGCCATTGACGTCCGCCACATGGCCACCGCAGGGAATTTTCGCCGACGACAGTTTCGTCCACAAAATGATATAGACATAGAAATTAATTTAAAAAAGAAAATTGATATTATATATTTTGAGTTGATAGAAATGATTCTATAAATTCAAAAGCATATACAGTTGCACGTCGTTTATCCCCCCCCCCCCCC
>CAXITT010000008.1:2206460-2251863 GCA_964033795.1 Lymnaea stagnalis
ATGTCTGGCATGTATCCCATCTATCTTCAGTGCTAGGCAATGTCTGGCATGTATCCCATCTATCTTCAGTGCTAGGCCATGTCTGGCATGTATCCCATCTATCTTCAGTGCTAGGCAATGTCTGGCATGTATCCCATCTATCTTCAGTGCTAGGCCATGTCTGGCATGTATCCCATCTATCTTCAGTGCTAGGCAATGTCTGGCATGTATCCCATCTATCTTCAGTGCTAGGCCATGTCTGGCATGTATCCCATCTATCTTCAGTGCTAGGCAATGTCTGGCATGTATCCCATCTATCTTCAGTGCTAGGCCATGTCTGGCATGTATCCCATCTATCTTCAGTGCTAGGCAATGTCTGGCATGTATCCCATCTATCTTCAGTGCTAGGCCATGTCTGGCATGTATCCCATCTATCTTCAGTGCTAGGCCATGTCTGGCATGTATCCCATCTATCTTCAGTGCTAGGCCATGTCTGGCATGTATCCCATCTATCTTCAGTGCTAGGCCATGTCTGGCATGTGTCCCATCTATCTTCAGTGCTAGGCCATGTCTGGCATGTATCCCATCTATCTTCAGTGCTAGGCCATTGCTGGCATGTATCGCCTCTTAGCAAGGTATTCACCGATTCTTTTTAAAAAAAATGGATTGCTAAACAAATATTTACGACTCAATCATGGCTAAACATGACTATGAGTCGTTCCACACCCCCACCCTACTTAACATGTGGTCATCCTTTGTGTTTGGTTATAGGTTTAAAAAATGGTTGCCAACATTGCCCTGGACCCTCACTAACAACTTCAGTTGTGTTGCACATTCAACACATATTTGTATATGGTGACCCGTACTTAAAATACACATTAGCACATTCATTACTGTGTTGGGATTGGTCGCTAACTGTTGCAGTTAGAGAATCGATAAGGGAAGTAAGTGCCATGGAGTGTTTGCAGCATCCAATCAGAAGCGTAGTCTCTAACCCATCTTCGTTGTTAACATCGTCCGATAGTTTTTGGCGTGGAGACTATGGCTCTACGGCATTCTAAAGATAACCAAAAATAGAGAGATCAGCGCTGCCTAGTAGGTTGATGTATCAGGGCCTTGGTCTGTTTGATCATACGGTTTGAAATGGGGCAATAGCAAACTGGGAGACGAAGACAAAAACACCGTTATGTTATGGATCAGGGTTTCTTTCAGCTATATCTCCGGGGGAGGGGGGCAGTGCCCCCCGGGAAAGCCAAGTGCCCCCCTCCGAGCAAAAATATGTCCAACAATACATCAACTGGCACTGCCCCTCCACCCGAAAAATTTGAAGTGCCCACCCCCCTTTCCCCCCGGGAAAATTCTGAAATAATCACTGTTATGGATAGAGGCGGAGATGCTGAAATAAAGAGATATTTAAATTTGTCAAATGAAAGGTGAAACATGACCTATATTGGTGTTTCCCAACGTGGGGCCCACGCCCCACAGGGGGCAATTTGATTGTTAAAGGGGGCAACTCGAAAATGAGCTGTCTAAAATTTGAAAACCAGCGTCTGTATGCCCAGTTGAAGGCTGAACATGGTTGTCATATTATTTCACATTTAAATTACTTCAAACATATAAGAACAATTTTTTGGAAAAAGAACATTCTTAAAGTCTGTGTTTATTGCTAATACTGCAGGCTGCGGCTATTCGGACCTGGGTTTATTAAAAAATATTTAAAAATTATTGTAGGGTTTTGAAGGACAAAATTTTGTATAAAAAAAAAAGATAATTGAATGGACTACATGTTTGTAAACTTACTTCTTATGTTTAACTAAAATAAACTACCGAAAATGACATTATAAATGATGAGAATCCAGAAATGGGCTGTCCCACCACCCACACAGCCAGTCAATATGAACGCACGAGCTGAACTCTCCTCTGTAACACGCCTCCCAGGACATGGAAAGTTTTGATGTTGAACTTTGGTGAAGTAAGGTTCTTATGATGTATAGAATGGTTGTACTTTGGTGAAGTAAGGTTCTTATGATGTATAGAATGGTTGTACTTTGGTGAAGTAAGGTTCTTATGATGTATAGAATGGTTGTACTTTGGTGAAGTAAGGTTCTTATGATGTATAGAATGGTTGTACTTTGGTGAAGTAAGGTTCTTATGATGTATAGAATGGTTGTACTTTGGTGAAGTAAGGTTCTTATGATGTATAGAATGGTTGTACTTTGGTGAAGTAAGGTTCTTATGATGTATAGAATGGTTGTACTTTGGTGAAGTAAGGTTCTTATGATGTATAGAATGGTTGTACTTTGGTGAAGTAAGGTTCTTATGATGTATAGAATGGTTGTACTTTGGTGAAGTAAGGTTCTTATGATGTATAGAATGGTTGTACTTTGGTGAAGTAAGGTTCTTATGATGTATAGAATGGTTGTACTTTGGTGAAGTAAGGTTCTTATGATGTATAGAATGGTTGTACTTTGGTGAAGTAAGGTTCTTATGATGTATAGAATGGTTGTACTTTGGTGAAGTAAGGTTCTTATGATGTATAGAATGGTTGTACTTTGGTGAAGTAAGGTTCTTATGATGTATAGAATGGTTGTACTTTGGTGAAGTAAGGTTCTTATGATGTATAGAATGGTTGTACTTTGGTGAAGTAAGGTTCTTATGATGTATAGAATGGTTGTACTTTGGTGAAGTAAGGTTCTTATGATGTATAGAATGGTTGTACTTTGGTGAAGTAAGGTTCTTATGATGTATAGAATGGTTGTACTTTGGTGAAGTAAGGTTCTTATGATGTATAGAATGGTTGTACTTTGGTGAAGTAAGGTTCTTATGATGTATAGAATGGTTGTACTTTGATGAAGTAAGGTTCTTATGATGTATAGAATGGTTGTACTTTGATGAAGTAAGGTTCTTATGATGTATAGAATGGTTGTACTTTGGTGAAGTAAGGTTCTTATGATGTATAGAATGGTTGTACTTTGGTGAAGTAAGGTTCTTATGATGTATAGAATGGTTGTACTTTGGTGAAGTAAGGTTCTTATGATGTATAGAATGGTTGTACTTTGATGAAGTAAGGTTCTTATGATGTATAGAATGGTTGTACTTTGGTGAAGTAAGGTTCTTATGATGTATAGAATGGTTGTACTTTGGTGAAGTAAGGTTCTTATGATGTATAGAATGGTTGTACTTTGGTGAAGTAAGGTTCTGATGATGTATAGAATTGTTGTACTTTGATGAAGTAAGGTTCTTATGATGTATAGAATGGTTGTACTTTGATGAAGTAAGGTTCTTATGATGTATAGAATGTTTGTACTTTGATGAAGTAAGGTTCTTATGATGTATAGAATGGTTGTACTTTGATGAAGTAAGGTTCTTATGATGTATAGAATGGTTGTACTTTGATGAAGTAAGGTTCTTATGATGTATAGAATGGTTGTACTTTGATGAAGTAAGGTTCTTATGATGTATAGAATGGTTGTACTTTGATGAAGTAAGGTTCTTATGATGTATAGAATGGTTGTACTTTGATGAAGTAAGGTTCTTATGATGTATAGAATGGTTGTACTTTGATGAAGTAAGGTTCTTATGATGTATAGAATGGTTGTACTTTGGTGAAGTAAGGTTCTTATGATGTATAGAATGGTTGTACTTTGATGAAGTAAGGTTCTTATGATGTATAGAATGGTTGTACTTTGGTGAAGTAAGGTTCTTACGATGTATAGAATGGTTATACTTTGATGAAGTAAGGTTCTTATGATGTATAGAATGGTAGCACTTTGGTGAAGTAAGGTTCTTATGATGTATAGAATGGCTGAACCTTTTGTTATTGTTGCTGTGTGATGTCCGGGGTGACGTCCTGCTCGGATCTCGCCTGCGGATGTGATGTTAATTCACCGAAGACACCAAATTCATTGTGGGAAATGTTTCGTGTTACCAAATAAAGCCACCTTGTTGGAATTTTGGAAATACGACCTCAACGCTTAGGAAACTACTGAAAATTATTAAATTGTAAGACATAAGGTTAGGACAAGGGTCTCAGCGAGTCGAAAAAGGTTGGGAACCACTGGCTTAGTGGAAACTTGAATGAGCCAGAGCTAGGATTGTCTGGACTGTGTAATGCTACTCTGATCATTGGTATTCTATAGTGTATTGCTATATTCCCTTCACTTGTCAAAAGTGAGTGATTATAATTGAATACGGCGTACAACGTCACAGGGTAGTGTACAAGTTCACAGGGTGGCGTACAAGTTCACAGGGTGGCGTACAACGTCACAGGGTGGCGTACAAGTTCACAGGGTGGCGTACAAGTTCACAGGGTGGCGTACAACTTCACAGGGCGGCGTACAAGTTCACAGGGTGGCGTACAAGTTCACAGGGTGGCGTACAAGTTCACAGGGTGGCGTACAAGTTCACAGGGTGGCGTACAAGTTCACAGGGTGGCGTACAAGTTCACAGGGTGGCGTACAAGTTCACAGGGTGGCGTACAAGTTCACAGGGTGGCGTACAAGTTCACAGGGTGGCGTACAAGTTCACAGGGTGTCGTACAAGTTCACAGGGTGGCGTACAAGTTCACAGGGTGGCGTACAAGTTTACAGGGTTTGCTGCCCTTGAGCATCAAGTCATGAAGACACTGGTGTAGATCAAGGAGGGATAACCAAGACACGATTGGTCTGCACGTGGGTTATCGACCATTGATTGCGGGGATTGAGTTAGGGATTAGAACATTCATGGGTTCTCACACGGGGATGGGAAAATATTTGAAAGATATGACACTTGTTGACAAAGAAAGTGTCTATAAAAGGGTTATTGTTATTGAATCAAAAATATTGTGTAGTAAATACGCTTTTAAATAAAAAAAACCAAAAAAACATCATCTTCCCCAAAATACACACGTCGACATATCTGGCCGACACAATGCAATCTAGGATTTTTAAAAATTGATTTTTATATTGCAAGCATTCCACCAAATGATTGAAAGTCTATTTATAGTTGACTTCATATGGCGAAACGGAATATGAATACACCAATAAATAGTCTACCAAAACCAACCAATATAGCCAAAAATATACATGTTAAAAAACAAACCACTAACCAGCACATCTGGCAACGTACACCAGGGGAGGGTTCCTTGAAATGAACCAAAACGACCCCCCAACTAATTTACACCTTCCCGAAAGATAATGTCAAATATGTCAGTCATTCCTTCATAGCCTCCCCTTAACGCCAATGCATGTCAGCAGTTTATTACATTCCTTCCTAGGCGAGGCCAGAACGAGGGGAGATAAGCACACGGCGTTGACATCGATTAGTGACTCACTTGTACATTACAGCAGCGGATCTCATTCCAATAAGGAAGTACTCAAATAACCTGGAATTCATTCAGCCGAAACTATTTTGATCAGTCCCACTTTAAATACATGTTGGGCTTTCGGTGATTCGCATGTATGTCAACAATATTGCCCCGGTCTCATAATATAGTTTCGTTGACCACCAACAGTTCAAGAACCATTGGTCTCATTAATTCCGCCCCTGATTGTTATTTGAATTAAGATCACAAGGGTTCTCACACGCAGTCATGATTTTGGCCAATGTTTCTCTCTATTTTATGACTTGTTTGGCTCCTCCACTTGTATGACTCGAGTCGTTTTGTTGGTCTATCCACAGGGCGGCGGTGACAAGTGCGGCATCTGCAGCAAGACTGTGTACGCACAGGAGAAGATCGAGGCGGGAGGTGTTCCCTTCCACAAGCAATGTTTCAAATGTTCCCATTGCAAGATGGCCCTAAAGTAAGTCATCAGACGTACACACCTGTCAACCTGTGCTTTGGCAAATAATAGGACTTTACGGGAAAAGTGTGTGTATGTGGAGGGGTGGGGGGTGGGGGGGGCACAGATCGACGATTTCATTTGGACTGAGAAGGGTTGAGATAACACCTATGACAGGGAGAATAATTTTCTGGCCATACGCGAAATTCATTTACATTACATACAGTGTTTTTGTTGGTTTTTTTTTTGGGGAGGGGGGGTGGTGAGGAGCAACGTTTTTTTTCCTTAAGAGTGGCGGCATTTTTAGCTAACATAAAGTTGGTTCGTGAGGGGGGGGGAGTGGAGGTGTAAAATAATGCTCTGTTCGCCCCGGGCTGCGCTACCCGTATCTACGCCACCGATTGTGTCATCAGTGGGCAACTCATTGAATGAGAAGGTTTGAAATAGAAGGTAGAGAAAATAACTAGAGCAGATGTTTTTGAAGTTGTATAATTATGTCTATGTCGGAAATAGTGGATCAAGAAATGTTAAGAACGTTTTGCCATCTTCAGCAGACGATCCACACCAAGAGATCAGAACGAATGATTAGAAACGTATGTGTCCCAAGATCTCTGTGTTGGAAAATGTTGATTATTATGAAAATATCTCTCTGTGTCTTGACTGAGACCTAAACTTTTAGTTGATGAAATCAATGGGAAGATTTTTCAACAATTGTTTTCGTAAATAAGTATTTTATTTATGCACCCTGATAGTAAATCTCATATTATATATATATAATTTATATCGTTTATTGTCCACCTTCAGCCTCCAGAACTACGCCCAGGCTGAGAAGGTGCTCTACTGCAAGAACCACTACCAGTCAGAAGTTGTTGCCAAAAACTCGCAGATTGTCTCGTGATGGGGCACAACCCTTGTACAGACCTCTCATCTCCTTGGGAACATCAACAATGTTACATGCATCTGGCTGAAAGACATTCTTTATTCACCACTAGGGATTTATTCGTCTTCTCTCTCTCTTTCCCTCTCTCTTAGTGCCTGAATCTAAACTATAGTGTGTGAACAAGGAATGCAACTCATGCTGTGGTGAGAGGAGAGTTACTTTCAACTGACAAAAAGAAATAATTTTTGGAAATTTTTTGTTTAAAGTTCTTTAATCTCGTAGTTTTAGGTGAATAGAATCTTTTAAGATGAAATCACATGATTTAATTTATTATCCAAACTGTCAATGTTTTTAAACAACTGAAATCTGAAGTGATGTGTTTTGATCTTTTTGAGATGTAACCAACAACTGAAATCTGAAGTGATATGTTTTGATCTTTTTGAGATGTAACCAACAACTGAAATCTGAAGTGATATGTTTTGATCTTTTTGAGATGTAACCAACATTTAGTTTTATGAGGACATCTTTTTATGAGATTTAAAAAAAAAAAAGTTGCAGAAAGTTCTTTAATAGCAAATGTCGGCTGACATATGTCACATTTGAAACTTTTTCCTAAATAAGAACATTTGAGCAATAGATGCAATCAATAAGAACATTTCAGCAATAGATGCAACCAGTCCATCATTGAAAGACTATGCATTTTTTATGTTGTGACCAGTCCTAGAGAGAGTTGCAGTAACTTTCTTCTCAGAGGCACTATTTTAATCCCATGTAAATAAGTAACTGTAGACAAGTTGTTGTGTGTGTGGAGAATATAAAAAAGCACTGACTCCTTTACAGCACTCAATTCATGGTACTTTATTGCACTCAAATCATGGTACTTCACTGCACTCAAATCATGGTACTTAATTTATTCTGTTTACTCACCAATGTATTTCTTTCTTATATCTAAATAATTGTATTGTTGTATAAAACTACTTCAACAATGACTGTAACTAGTTTTGTGTCTTGTAGTTTGCAAACAAGTCTAATGAAAATTGTTGTTGTTTTAATACACGCTACTTTTAGACTACAAAAATGTAGTTTATACAAAATTATGGAATGGTATTTTGTTATAGATGGTTATAGACTACCATGATTAAGTATGAACATTCAAAACACTGATGTGAACAAATATGTTCAGGGAAAAATAAGTTTGTCAGGTGCTATCTGGTGCTTTCCTCTGTCCATTTTTTTATTTAATTCTTCTGTAAAATTTGTGTAACTTATCACTTTTGTGACAGTTAAAGATTTCACTGACCCTTGACCTTTCAATGACCTTTATGTTACAATTAACAAAGTTTTTATTAGTAAAAATGAACAAAATAATCAATAAATTTCAAGAGATTTATTTAATTTTCCGTGGTAATATCTATGACCTTTATGTATGACCTTTATGTATGACCTTTATGTATGACCTATAAAGAACTAATTAATTGAGCCAAAGTCACAATAATATTCTAAAGGTTTGTCACAACCTATTTACAATGGAATTTGACTGAACTGTGTACCTCATATGTACTTGTAATTCCTTAAGCTATCAACAAAATTGGGGGGAGGGGGTGTGTCAGGGGGGGGAGAGAGAGAAGAAAAGGTGGTGGGGGGGGGGGTAAGAACAAACACATTCTAAGGTCAAGGGTCAATTTTAAACCATTTTTCCAATCATTTACATATTTAGTTTCTATTCAAGTTGTAGAGTCATTGATTTACTGTTGTAGTTCTAGAGTCATTGATTGACTGTTGTAGTTCTAGAGTCATTGATTGACTGTTGTGTTCTAAGGATTAAATGGACCCATAAAGCATACAAGGCAAACATGTTTCAAACTAAACAAGCCACCAAACAAACAGTTGACAAGGCAACTTACATGTGGTCAAAGTCCCTAGCTCTTCAATAGATTGATTTTGTTTAGAATTTTGCATTATTCGAAATATTTTGAAATGTGCAACTTTGTTTCTATAAAGTAATAATGTTCAGCTGGAATGTTCATACCAAGTGTTTGATTAGTTTGTTGAGTTCATTTTATAATTCACTCCACGACTGGCCAGCTTTAGTTGTGACATGAAACATATCATTTATTCATTAGTTGATTATTTCATAACATTTCATCAGTTTTTGGTTTCCATTAAAACATTTCCATACAATTGATACCAATAGTAACAGGATTAAACTGACACAAATCTTTGCTTTCCTTTGATTTGATTTGATCTGTTCTGTTCTATTTCTTTGTTCAATGCAGATTGATGCCTTATAAGCGGGACAGTTTGAATACAGTGTTTGATACTGCAGCCAAGTTCTAGAGAGATGAAGCAAAAATAATATACACTTTACAAGGGTTAAGAGGAAAAATATACATTTATTAGGCACAGTGTGAGAAATAAATGAAATAGAATACATGAAATAAAATACAAAATTTGTAAACTAAGCACAGGATGAGATGATGTGTTTAACTAAGCACAGGGTATGATGATGTGTTTCACTAAGCATGGGATGAAATGATGTGTTTAACTAAGCACAGAGAGAGAGAGATGATGTGTTTAACTAAGCACAGGATGAGATGATGTGTTCAACTAATCACAGAGAGAGAGATGATGATGTGTTCAACTAAGCACAGAGAGAGATGATGTGTTTAACTAAGCACAGAGAGAGAGATGATGTGTTCAACTAAGCACAGAGAGAGATGATGTGTTCAAATAAGCACAGTGAGAGATGATGTGTTCAACTAAGCACAGAGAGAGATGATGTGTTCAACTAAGCACAGAGAGAGATGATGTGTTAAACTAAGCACAGAGAGAGATGATGTGTTCAACTAAGCACAGAGAGAGATGATGTATTCAACTAAGCACAGGGAGAGATGATGATGTTACGCACTGACTATTTTAATTTTAATTGGCTCGTTGTAAACAGTGCCTAACAAAGGACGATACCATAGAATCAACAATATTAAAGATAGGACCCAAAACAGTTTCTAGCTACAATTAATAAGATTTATTATGTCTTAAGATAAATACAAAAGAAAAGAAAAATATAATTACAATCTTCAACTTACAGTATGGTAGATCTTGTACCGGTACACAGTTAACACAGTTAGAATAATGTGCCAATAAATAATGCGAAATAAACACATATGAGCACACAAATACACAAAGAATAAAACACGCCTCGTAAAGTTAATAAAATCTATCTGAATCTCCGTCTCTCCGTATCTGTCAATCCTTTATATACATGTAGAGTAAGACGCTTCCAGAAGGACCTATGACGTGTTGTTTACATATCTTGGTTAAAGAGTACTTCTAGAAGATACCCGGAGACATTCTACCCAATGCGTAATTGTAAGCCGATTGTAAACAAGATACATCAAAGAGATTTAACCACGCCCACAACAGACGTTACTGTCTGCTACGAGTGTACTGCGAGGTCGAGGAAAGTTCACGCACAGGAAATTGTGGTACATAACACCTCCCCTCTTAAAAGAAAAAAAATTCATTTTTCAAAAATGGAATTCTTTTTCCATTAAAATTGAAGAAAGTACATTTCTTACTCTCAAAATATTAGACAAAAAACTTCTTAATAGCTTATAAACAATAACAAAAGTGAAAATTAATTTCTGGACAAAGTATCTGCAATGACATTGTCTTTGCCTTTAATATGTTTGATGTCCAAATTATATTCTTGTAAAAATAGGCTCCATCTTAACTATCTTTGATTTTTGGAGACCATCTTATTCAAAAATGTTAAAGGATTGTGATCAGTAAAAACAAGTACTGAATGTAAAGAACAACTGACATAAAAATCAAATTGTTGAAGAGCAAGAATTAAACCTAAACATTCCTTTTCTACTGTGGAATAGTTTTGCTGATGTCAGTTGAATTTCTTTGATAAATAAGAGACAGGGTGATCTACATTGTGGTCATCTTCTTGAAAAAGAACTGCACCAATGTCAACGTCCCTGGCATCTACAGCTAATTTAAACTGTTTGTTAAAGTCTGGTGCAATGAGAACAGGAGCATTAGCAAGTATATTTTTAATGTTTTCGAATGTTCCTGACAAGCATCAGACCAATGAAATTTTGCATTTTTCTTTAACATATTACTTAAAAGAGAAGCAATAACTGAGAAATTTGTGAAAAATTTTCTATAGTAACCTGCCATTCCCAAAAATCTCATTAATTGTTTTCTAGTAGTGGGTGATGGAAGTGATACAATAGCATTTATCTTAGCTTAAACAGGCTGTACATGACCTTGACCCACTATGTGACCTAAATATTCCACAGTTGCATGACAAAATTCACATTTATTTAAATTTACAGTTACATATGCCTGCAAAAATTTATTAAACAGAGATCTTAATTGGTTTACATGAGTTGAAAAATCTTGACTGTAGATTAATTTTCCTGGTCAGCAATAATGTTATTTACAAGACGTTGGAATGTAGCTGGGGCATTTTTCATTCCAAACGGCACTACTTTATATTGGTATAAACCATCTGGAGTACAAAAAGCAGAGATTTCTTTTGCTCTGTCAGATAGAGGAATCTGCCAATAACCTGATAGTAAGTCTATCTTGGTTACATATTTGGCATCACCTATTCGATCTATAAGATCGTCTATCCTTGGAATCGGAAAGGAATCAGTCTTTGTGAATGCATTCACTTTCCTGAAGTCAGTACAAAACCTGTAACTTTTGTCAGGCTTTGGGACTAAAATACATGGTGAACTCCAGTTACTAGAGCTTGGTTCAATTATATCATTTTCAAGCATGTATTTTATTTCAGACCGGATTATTTCAAGTTTTTCCGGATTGACCCTATAGGGGTGTTGCTTGACCGGAACTGCATTGCCAATGTCAACATCATGTACAGCAATGTTGGTTTTATTAGGTACATCAGGGAAGAGTAAAACAAAATCTGCAATCACAGACTTAACAACATCCTTCTCTGACAATGACAAATGTCCTAGTTTCTTATCTAAGTTGGCCAGTATTTCTGAATTTTTAAGTTTGTAATTACCAACTTTTTCTGGGACACTATCAAAGGTTTCAGTAACATTTTCTTTAAGTACTGAAGTTACTGTTGAGATTGTGTTAACATTTGTTTCTGAGGATGGACAATGATCATCACATTTTCTATCAAAATATTCTTTTAACATGTTAATGTGACATAACTGTTTCTTTCTTTTACGATCTGGTGTTAACACAATGTAATTTAAATAATTGATTTTGGACTCAACAACATAAGGACCAAAATATCTAGCTTGTAGTGCTTGCCCTGGTATCGGCAAAAGCACAAGCACGTTGTCCCCTGAAGCAAACTGTCTGAATTTTGAGTTTTTGTCATACCAAACTTTAATTTTAGATTGTGAATCTTTTAAATGTGATTTAGTCAAATTAACGGCATTAAAAAGTTTAGTTTTAAATTTTTGGACATAGTCAAGAAGTCCTTCCGTGGGTGTCGATGACATCCACGTGTCTTTTAAAAGTTTAAGGGGACAGCGAACCGTTTGGCCAAACACCAGTTCGAAGAGGCTGAATCCAAGTGATTCTTGAACTGCTTCTCTTGCGGCGAACAGTAGCATGTTCATCCCAGTCTTTTTCTTGTTCTAGGCAGTACGTTCTCATCATGTTCTTCAACGTCTGATGGAATCGCTCAAGTGCTCCCTGTGACTCAGGATGATATGCACTCAACAAGCAGTGTTCTATGCCCAATTGATTCATCACTGGTTTTTAATATTCCAGCCTTTAAGTTGGTTCCTTGGTCAGACTGTACAGACTTCGGAAGACCAAACAATGTAAAAAACTTCGTCAAGGCTTTGATGATGTTCGGAGTCTTGATATGACGAAGAGGAATAGCTTCTGGGAACCTTGTTGACGCACACATGATTGTCAGCAAGTATTGGTGACCTGATTTTGTCTTTGGCAGAGGTCCAACGCAGTCTATAATAACGCGACTGAAAGGTTCTTCGAATGCTGGAATGGGTTGAAGAGGAGCTGCTGGTATCTTCTGATTTGGTTTCCCTACCACTTGACAAGTATGACATGATCTGCAGTATTCAACCACATCTTTCTTGATTTTGGGCCAAAAGAAGTGCGACGTGATTTTGTGATAAGTCTTGTTTACTCCCAAATGGCCTGAAAGTGGTGAGTCATGGGCTAGGTTCAGGATTTCGTTCCGGAATGGTGAAGGAAATACTATCTGGAAACTATTCTCCATTCTTCGTCAGAATTTGCGTCTTGAGGTTGCCATTTTCTCAAAAGTATGTCATCTTGAAGGTAATAACATACAGGGAATTGTTCAGCTTCTTCTTGTGTCAAAGCGTTCTCACGAAGTTTGACTATTTCTGGATCACTCTTCTGTTCTTCAATAAGTTGCATTCGAGTTGGAGTCTTGTAATTACTAGCCTCTTCATTTAGACTTGCAAAAAATGTTTTTCCCATTTCAATTTCAGGAAGAATTTTATTGCTTTTTTGTGAAATCTCTTTTGTGGAGATCTTGTAATTCATGGCCCTTGTCACAGCACATGCTGGATACAATTCTTGATCTTCTTCCTGATTTTCATTTAAACAAGGTTCATGAGTAACGATGGGTTCGGCTATTACCTTAACACCAGCTAAGTCATTGCCTAGCAGCAACAAGATGCCGTCCAATGGTAGTGTTGGTCGGTCACCCGCAACCACAGGTCTTGAGACTAAGTCTGATTTTAGGTTGATGAGATGTAAAGGTACATCTATGCATCCCAGCTCTACACCTCGTAACAGGATGTTGCTCCCAGTAGCAGTAGATTCAGACAAGGGAAGTATACCCTCAAGTAGTAGGGACTGTGAAGCACCTGTATCTCGTAAAATGTTGATTGGTTGTAGACTGGAAAAATCACCTGGCAGTGATACGAATCCTTCCGATATGAAAGGCATGAAGTCTTGTATAACATCAGTAGTTTCTGATGTAGAATTTTGGACCTGGTATGTAAACTCTGGTTGGAGTCTTGAGAACATTCGGCTAGGGTAGAGGAAGTAAAACTCTGTGTAGAGTCATCAAAACTTTCACACAAGTCCTTAGTAAGACGCCCTCTGGAGGTAGACCTCTTCTTGGAGATAAAGGATCTTGGCGACAAGCTCATAAAACTCGCAGTCGAAGCAGGAACTTGGCTGGAGTGAGTAAAACTAGCCTTATTGTTCATTTTGAAACTCTTTGATGAGTCGTGACAAACCTCTTTGAAGTTTGTATGGACATCTGGAGAGCAAAAACTCTTGCATTTTGAAAATGTGTTTCCAGATGTATGACGAGACGTACAAGCGGAGACTTTGTGTTGTGTACCAGGATGTGTGGTCTTCTCAGTTTTCTTCTTGAGTTTCCAGCAATCATCCCTCGCGTGTCCTTCTTTTTTACAGTAGGCACATGTGTCTTTTGCACTTGTTTCTTTCGTACCGAGCTTGAATGGTTTTTGTAAAGGTTTACTGTAAGTTGATGTTGTTGTCTTATTGTGCCTTTCATTTTTGGTGTCAGATGGGTTCTTTGAAAGTTGATGGGAGATGGTGAAGTCGTCGGCTAAAACTGCTGCCGTATGTGCGTCACCTTCGCCACGGTCTGCAATATGTATTCGCACCTCAGTACGAACACAGTTCTTGAACTCCTCCATCAGAATGAGGTTCTTGAATTTCTTGAAGTCTGTCTCGGTGTTGATTGCGTGCAGCTACTTGTCCAGGAGTCGTTCCTTTTCCCGGAGGAACTCAACATGAGTCTGGCCATCACGTTTCCACAGTTCCCTAAAATTTTTACGGTAGGCTTCGGGGACACATTCATAAGCCTTAAGTATTAATGATTTTACTAGGTTATAGTCCCCGCACTGTTCCGCATTCAAGGACACAAACACTTCGGATGCCCTTCCGGTCAAAGCTGGTTGAAGTAAGGTGGGCCACATAGTTTCAGGAATTTTAAAATTGTTTGCAGTAATCTCAAACTGCGCAAAATATTGGTCAACCTCTTTTTCTGAAAATTTAGGGATTACTTTTGCAAATTTAATTAAATAAATGAAAGGACTGCTTTCAAGCTTAGTAAAAGAATGAAATGGCGAAACGAGGTATGTGTATATGCTCTTAAGCATGGTTTAGTAGAAATTCCTCATCAATTTGGCAGAGACGCCGTAGTCTAAGAAGTTTTGAGAAAGGTATATATAAACTAAATTGATGAGGAATTTCTAGAAAGAGCCGATGAAATGATGGATTTCTTCCACTCCAGATCCTATCCTGAAACTACTCTGGTCTCAGCACTAGATCGCATCAGCACGATCACACGAAAAGAGGCTTTCAAAACTCGCCCAAACAACAATGAGGATCGTACCAAACTTATACTAACCTACCACCCTCACAATTTAACTGCCAAAAAAATATTCCTAAAAAATCGTAGCATACTTCTTGCTGACCCTGATACCAACAGGGTTTTCTCATCCCCTCCACTGATTGTCTTTAGACGGGACAGAAATCTAGGTGATCTTCTGGTTCATAGTCGCCTTCGATCTGAACCGTCTTACGTTGGTACTAAACCATGCTTAAGAGGCCGCTGCAGAACTTGTCCCTTTACACTCCAAACTGATAGCATTGGCCTCCCTAAAGGTACTTTTACCATTAAAGAGGGTTTCACCTGTGTCAGCAGAAATGTAATATATGCGATTGTTTGCCGTAGATGCCAATCAAGTTACATAGGGGAAACTGGGAGAAGATTGGCTGATAGGTTTACTGAACATCTAAGGGATATTGAGCAATGTAAACCTTCCCCGGTCAAATCAAGTTACATAGGGGAAACTGGGAGAAGATTGGCTGATAGGTTTACTGAACATCTAAGGGATATTGAGCAATGTAAACCTTCCCCGGTCTCTTCTCATTTCAACCAAAAAGAACATAAAGGTGCATTGGATGTGACCATTACGGCACTGATTTCATGCAGTAACACACCAGATAGGGTTAAAATGGAAAATAAATTTATTCAGCTGTTTGGCACCATATCTCCATATGGTATTAATCAAATAATATCCTACTGATGTTTCTCGGTTTCCCTATATTTCATCTATTTTCTTATTGCTGTTGTTGATGTATCCCTGGATATTCTGGTCCACTATTATTGTGGACTCTATTTTTCACAGTGTCAATATTTATATTCTCTCGCTTCCTGTTTTCCCACTTCCGGAGAGACTAATGAATACTGCTTGAGTTTTCTACTGTGTTCTTTTCTTTGTTATATTTTCATTTCTATTGATCGCTGAGGAAGGCTTTATGCCGAAACATCCTTGTTTTTTGTCCTGTTATTTTATTTCAAGCTTCCACATACCTCGTTTCGCCATTTCATTCTTTTGCAAATTTAATTGCATCGCAACCCTGACCGACTGGAGGCGTGAGTCTATTTTCCATTGCTCCTAAATTGGCCGTTATTTCCATTTGTTTTAACTTTATTGTTAGCTCTCTATCTTTTTCTTCTTTCTCTCTCTGAGCTTTTAGCTCCAGCTGTTTAAGCTCTCGTTCTTTATCTAGCTCCAGCTGTTTAAGCTCACGTTCTTTTTCTCTCTGGGCATCTAGTTCCATTTGTTTGAGCTTTAGTTGGAGCTCCATACTAGGATCATTCGGTTGTGTGACTGAGGCCAGTTCATCTTCAGATAACATGTCTTCATCCACAAAGTGAACGATGATCATGTCTCGTATGGTCTTTTTAACTGCCGAATGAGTTACACCTATTCCTAAATTTTTAGCAATGGAAAATAGCTCCTTCCTAGAACACTTGTCTAATGCCTCAACTGATGGGTTTTCAACATCAAAATCCATTTTTACACAGGCAAAATACAACACTGATTTTTATAAAAATTTAAGCTTAGTGCACACACTAATCTAAATAAATTTTAAAAAAAATTGTAACCAGCTCTGTTGTTGGTATCGTAAAATCGTATCGTGTAATCAAATTTAGCTTGAGTGTATTAAAGTAAACAGTGGGTCAAAATCCACAGCAAAACACTCAATTTATTATTGGTGTAATAAAAATTATGGATTAAAATTATCCTCGGAAAAGCCCACAATTTGTTAAAATTGGGGTCTAATGAGAATAAAATATGGATTCGGTTATCCCCGGAAGAGCCCATAATTTGTTAAAATTGGGGTCTAATGAGAATTAATAATAATAGTATGAATTCAGTATTATCGCGGACGAGCAGCCCAATTTGTAACGCACTGACTTGTATTGGGAGAAATTAATCTCCTATTTTTAATTTTAATTGGCTCGTTGTAAACAGTGCCTAACAAAGGACGATACCATAGAATCAACAATATTAAATATACGACCCAAAACAGTTTCTAGTTACAATTAATTAAGATTTATTATGTCTTAAGATAATTACAAAAGAAAAGAAAAATATAATTACAATCTTCAACTTACAGTATGGTAGATCTCGTATCGGTACACAGTTAATACAATTAGAAATAATGTGTCAATAAATAATGCGAAATAAACACATATGAGCACACAAATACACAAAGAATAAAACACGCCTCGTAATGTTAAGAAAATCTATCTAAATCTCCGTCCCTCGTCGTGCCTGTCAATCCCTTATATACATGTAGAGTAAGACGCTTCCAGAAGGGCTCATGTCGTGTTGTTTACATATCTCGGGTTAAGGAGTATATTCCAGAAATTACCCGATGACATTCTACCCAATGCGTAATTGGAAGCCGATTGTAAACAAGATACTTCAAAGACCTAAGCCACACCCCTTTGTGAACACAGCGTCTCATGCGGGGTCAATCAGAGGGCACGCACGAGAAATATTCTGTAAACAAGCTCTCTATAACAAGAGGGACGTGCTGCACATTCCTACACCTGTAGCATTGACAGGAATAACTGCAACATTGTTACTAGAGGGACTTACTGCACATTCCTACAATCGTAGCATCGACAGGAATAAATGCAACATTGTTACTAAAGGGACGTACTGCACATTCCTACAACAGTAGCATTGACAGGAATAACTGCAACATTGTTACTAGAGGGACGTGCTGCACATTCCTACAACCGTAGCATTGACAGGAATAACTGCAACATTGTTACTAAAGGGACGTACTGCACATTCCTACAACCGTAGCATCGACAGGAATAACTGCAACATTGTTACTAGAGGGACGTGCTGCACATTCCTACAACCGTAGCATTGACAGGAATAACTGCAGCATTGTTACTAGAGGGACGTGCTGCACATTCCTACAACCGTTGCGTTGACAGGAATAACTGCAACATTGTTACTAGAGGGACGTGCTGCACATTCCTACAACCGTAGCATCGACAGGAATAACTGCAACATTGTTACTAGAGGGACGTGCTGCACATTCCGTTTTTACAATACCCTTGAAGCTGACCACGACTTCCACTTGCAACATTAAACCTACGTCATTCCACGCTCACCATCTTCTCAAATCCAAAGTGATAATATGGGACGAGGCCCCAATGACACATGCATACGCATTCCAGGCAGTTGACAGGTTATTACGTGACCTCACGGGTGACACGCAGCCATTTGGAGGCAAAACAATTCTATTGGGTGGGGATTTCCGACCAATCCTCCCCATCATTATGCGTGGCTCCCGAGCATTTACTGTCACCAGTTGTATTAACAAACAACCTTTGTGGCGTAACATGCATGTCCTTACACTGACAACAAATATGAGAGCTCTTCCTCACGAACAAGATTTCGCCAAATGGCTCCTTGATGTAAGAGACAGAAAAATGGAACATTTGTTAAATTACTTTCATATTGTTTTCTTGTTAATTCTAATCCCATTCAACAACTATATGGTGACATCAACTTCTCAACTGTCACTCCGGAACAACTCAGTACGCCAGCCATATTAACCGTCAACAACGAAGACTCCCTACATCTTAATGAAGAAGTCTTGAAACCTATCCCTACCGACGAAGTAACTCTCACCCGTGTTGACTCCATCGTCACAGACGATCCCGCAGATCAACTTTCATTCCCAGAAGAATTTCTTAAAGGTCTTACTCCCACTGGCATGCCTCCGCGTAAACTCAAAATTAAAATTGGTTCAGTTGTTATACTTCTCAGAAACCACATGCCAGCAAGAGTTCTCTGTAATGGCACTAGACTGATTGATACCAACATTCACCACAATGTGCTAGAGTGTCGAACTATTGCAGCTGCTGCCGCAAACACTGTCCTTATTTCCAGGATTTATCCTCACAACATCAGATTCAAATTGACCTTTTACTTTTACACGGCGACAATTTCCTCTTAGATCAGCTTTTGCAATGACAATTAATAAGGCACAGAGACAAAGTTTCAAAAAGATATGCCTCTATCTACCAAAGCCGGTCTTCAGTCAAGAACAGGTGTACGTAGCTCTCTCCAGAGCTCCATCTTTTCACGCAATCACAGTTGTATCCTCAAACCCACTCCATTTGGACAACTGTGTCTTTCAGGAAGTCTTCACTCATCGATGAGCAATTCTGTGACGTATGCTACGTCACGGTTCGACGAGTTGTCAAAATTCTAACATTGTCAAGAAAAATGTTAATTTAAAAAACATTGTTCTAATCTACTCGGTAATGAGCTTCTATGATTTCATACAGTATTTAGCATCTATGATTTCATACAGTATTTAGCATCTATGATTTCATACAGTATTTAGCATCTATGATTTCATACAGTATTTAGCATCTATGATTTCATACAGTATTTAGCATCTATGATTTCATACTGTATTTAGCATCTATGATTTCATACTGTATTTAGCATCTATGATTTCATACTGTATTTAGCATCTATGATTTCATACTATATTTAGCATCTATGATTTAATATTGTATTTAGCATCTATGATTTCATACTGTATTTAGCATCTATGATTTCATACAGTATTTAGCATCTATGATTTCATACTGTATTTAGCATCTATGATTTCATACAGTATTTAGCATCTATGATTTCATACTGTATTTAGCATCTATGATTTCATACAGAATTTAGCATCTATGATTTCACACTGTATTTAGCATCTATGATTTCACACTGTATTTAGCATCTATGATTTCATACAGTATTTAGCATCTATGATTTCATACAGTATTTAGCATCAATGATTTCATACTGTATTTAGCATCTATGATTTCATACTATATTTAGCATCTATGATTTCATACTGTATTTAGCATCTATGATTTCATACTGTATTTAGCATCTATGATTTCATACTGTATTTAGCATCTATGATTTCCTACTGTATTTAGCATCTATGATTTCACACTGTTCTTAGCATCTATGATTTCATACTATATTTAACATCTATGATTTCATACTGTATTTAGCATCTATGATTTCATACTGTATTTAGCATCTATGATTTCATACTGTATTTAGCATCTATGATTTCATACTGTATTTAGCATCTATGATTTCATACTGTATTTAGCATCTATGATTTCATACAGTATTTAGCATCTATGATTTCATACAGTATTTAGCATCTATGATTTCATACAGTATTTAGCATCTATGATTTCATACTGTATTTAGCATCTATGATTTCATACTGTATTTAGCATCTATGATTTCATACTATATTTAGCATCTATGATTTAATATTGTATTTAGCATCTATGATTTCATACTGTATTTAGCATCTATGATTTCATACTATATTTAGCATCTATGATTTAATATTGTATTTAGCATCTATGATTTCATACTGTATTTAGCATCTATGATTTCATACAGTATTTAGCATCTATGATTTCATACTGTATTTAGCATCTATGATTTCATACAGTATTTAGCATCTATGATTTCATACTGTATTTAGCATCTATGATTTCATACAGAATTTAGCATCTATGATTTCACACTGTATTTAGCATCTATGATTTCACACTGTATTTAGCATCTATGATTTCATACAGTATTTAGCATCTATGATTTCATACAGTATTTAGCATCAATGATTTCATACTGTATTTAGCATCTATGATTTCATACTATATTTAGCATCTATGATTTCATACTGTATTTAGCATCTATGATTTCATACTGTATTTAGCATCTATGATTTCATACTGTATTTAGCATCTATGATTTCCTACTGTATTTAGCATCTATGATTTCACACTGTTCTTAGCATCTATGATTTCATACTATATTTAACATCTATGATTTCATACTGTATTTAGCATCTATGATTTCATACTGTATTTAGCATCTATGATTTCATACTGTATTTAGCATCTATGATTTCATACTGTATTTAGCATCTATGATTTCATACTGTATTTAGCATCTATGATTTCATACTATATTTAGCATCTATGATTTCATACTGTATTTAGCATCTATGATTTCATACTGTATTTAGCATCTATGATTTCATACTGTATTTAGCATCTATGATTTCATACTGTATTTAGCATCTATGATTTCATACTGTATTTAGCATCTATGATTTCCTACTGTATTTAGCATCTATGATTTCACACTGTTCTTAGCATCTATGATTTCATACTATATTTAACATCTATGATTTCATACTGTATTTAGCATCTATGATTTCATACTGTATTTAGCATCTATGATTTCATACTGTATTTAGCATCTATGATTTCATACTATATTTAGCATCTATGATTTCATACTGTATTTAGCATCTATGATTTCATACTGTATTTAGCATCTATGATTTCATACAGTATTTAGCATCTATGATTTCATACAGTATTTAGCATCTATGATTTCACACTGTATTTAGCATCTATGATTTCACACTGTATTTAACATCTATGATTTCATACAGTATTTAGCATCTATGATTTCACACTGTATTTAGCATCTATGATTTCATACTATATTTAGCATCTATGATTTCATACTGTATTTAGCATCTATGATTTCATACAGTATTTAGCATCTATGATTTCATACAGTATTTAGCATCTATGATTTCATACAGTATTTAGCATCTATGATTTCATACTGTATTTAGCATCTATGATTTCATACTGTATTTAGAATCTATGATTTCATACTGTATTTAGCATCTATGATTTCATACTGTATTTAGCATCTATGATTTCAAACTGTATTTAGCATCTATGATTTCACACTGTATTTAGCATCTATGATTTCACACTGTATTTAGCATCTATGATTTCATACAGTATTTAGCATCTATGATTTCATACAGTATTTAGTATCTATGATTTCATACTGTATTTAGCATCTATGATTTCATACTATATTTAGCATCTATGATTTCATACTGTATTTAGCATCTATGATTTCATACTATATTTAGCATCTATGATTTAATATTGTATTTAGCATCTATGATTTCATACTGTATTTAGCATCAATGATTTCATACAGTATTTAGCATCTATGATTTCATACTTTATTTAGCATCTAGGATTTTAAAATTTTATGTAGCATTGATGCTGCTGTAGTGTATATAGTATTAATGATGCAGTTATGTGTGTAGCCTGTATTACTGCTGTGCTTGAATTGGCGTCTTGATTTAATATATTGAGTCATTAAAAAAGCCTAGACTTCTCATCGTTTATTTCCACTTGGAGAATCCGATCACACAGTGGTCCGCCTAACGATAACACAGTGGTCCGCCTAACGATCACACAGTGGTCCGCCTAACGATCACACAGTGGTCCGTCTAACGCCATGCTATAAGCCAGTTTTAAAAACAAGAAAAAAATTCAAACAAAATGTATTGAACTGTGGTCAGATGAGGCGACAGAAAAACTTCAGGCCTGTTTGGAATGTACAGACCGGGACACGTTTATAAACACTTGCCAGGACATTGACAAGTTCACAAACACCGTAAATTCCTACATTAAGTTCTGTGTAGACGAAATTATTCCCCCCCCCCCCCCCCCCCCCCCCCCCCCCCCACAAAAACACCAAAAAAAACAAACAAAACCATCCGAGTATTCAACAACAACAAACCCTGGATGAGCAGAGAAATAAAGGAGGCCATCCACCACAAGAAAGAGGGCATCCACCACAAGAAGGAGGCCATCCACCACAAGAAGGAGGCCATCCACCACAAGAAGGAGGCCATCCACCACATGAAGAACATGTTTAAGATTAACGATTAGGAACTCATTAAAGCTGAAAAAATTATTGATGGAAAAAATATATCAAGGTAAAAAACAATACAAACAAAACATCGAAAAATTATTCCTTACTAACAACTCAAAGGCTTGTTGGGCTGGTCGAATTCCTTACTAACAACTCAAAGGCTTGTTGGGCTGTTCGAATTCCTTACTAACAACTCAAAGGCTTGTTGGGCTGGTCGAATTCCTTACAAACAACTCAAAGGCTTGTTGGGCTGGTCGAATTCCTTACTAACAACTCAAAGGCTTGTTGGGCTGGTCGAAAGCAAATAATAGGATCTACTCCATAGCGTGAATGCTTGTGTGTTGAGAAGGTGAAGACTTTTGTTATCGACTTAAATGACTTTTATTGTCGTTTTGACAGCCTGGACTTTGGAAGAGTACACAATGAGATGATGAATTAATTTAAAGATGGCCGTAGTACACATGATGGTACTTTACTGTTCACCGAACAGGGAGTGATGTCATTATTTAAACAAGTGGACGCAGCGAAGGCCTCGGGACCAGACAAATTAAGTGGTCGGCTCGTTAAACTATGTTCAGAGCAGCTCTCCTATATTTTTTATTACATATTTAAGAAATCTTATGTAACTCACACAATACCAACAATTTGGAAAACTTCAGAAATCATACCAATTCCAAAGAAAAATAAGGTAACTTGCATCAGCGACTTACGACCTGTTGCACTTACTTCTATTGTAATGAAATGTTTTAAGAAACTTATTCTGAGACAAATTTTGAATGAAGTACATCAAAACCTTGACCCCCACCAATTTGCTTACAAACCTGCCAGAAGTACGGATGACGCAATCTTACTATTGTTGGAGACACTTTACCCTCACCTAGACAGTCCTAAAACATATGCCAGAGTGCTTTTCTTAGACTTCTCATCAGCATTTAACACTATCCAACCACACCTTATGATAAAGAAACTTTCCTCGTTAGGTGTCAATTTAAATATTAAGGCTTGAATACTGAACTTTTTAACAAATCGATCACAATATGTCAAAGCAAATAGCCAATTATCTCTAACCAGAGAAATAAGCACCGGGGCACCACAAGGCTGCGTTCTCTCCAATCTTAACATTTGCTAATGATACCACCATCATTGGCTTAATATCTGAAGGAGAAGGTCTATACCGCAATTTAGTTACAAGCTTTATCAATTGGTGCGATGAAAATTTTCTCCAGCTGAATATCTCAAAAACAAAGGAAATGGTTGTTGATTTCAGGAGGGGGAAACACCAGGTTACAGATCTCAACATAAAAAATCAAAGTATAGAGAAAGTGGATGCATACAAGTACTCATGTGTCACCATTAATAATAAGCTAACATGGCATGAGTACGGCCAAATGCTGTATAAGAAATTCAACCAGCGACTGTTCTACCTCAAAAAACTGCAACATTTTGGCGTAAACAAACAAGTCTTTAACTTATTCTACAGGGCAACAATAGGTAGCCTACTTAATTTCAGAATTACCTGCTGGTGTGGGAATTCAACGTCTGATATTAAACACGCATAACCGACTAATCAAGAAAGCTAGGAACATAACACAAACTAAACATCCTTCACTTGAAGAACTTTTTGAAGAAAGATGTTTTTGTAAAACTAAACACATTTTGGATGATACATCCCACCCTCTTCATAACATATACTTAGGATCCAGCCATTCGGGGCGAATTCTTTCCATCAGGGCGAGGACTGACAGATATAAAAATTCTTTAGTTCCCCCAATTTACCAGCGTGCTTTCCCCTGAAGTCACAAATCTTAATGAGAACTAATAAGTCCCTGATATTGCTAAGAGAACTCACGGAATGGCTACTAGTGAAAAAATGTATTACAAATGTCTTGTTTCAAATTGTTTTTTATATTTGCTGAATATGTACAATGCAATCATAAAACATTTCAATTTGTTTGGATCAATAAAATAATCTTATCTTATCTGTATGTTGTTGTAAAATGTTTAGTCTGTATGTTGTAGTAAATTGTTTAGTCTGTAAGTTGTAGTAAAATGTCTAGTCTGTATGTTGTAGTAAAATTGTAGTCTGTATGTTGTAGTAAAATGTTTAGTCTGTATGTAGGCAAATGTTTAGTCTGTAAGTTGTAGTAAAATTGTAGTCTGTATGTTGTAGTAAAATGTTTAGTCTGTATGTTGTAGTAAAATTTTTAGTCCGTAAGTTGTAGTAAAATGTTTAGTCTGTATGTAGGCAAATGTTTAGTCTGTATGTTGTAGTAAAATGTTTAGTCCGTAAGTTGTAGTAAAATTTTAGTCTGTATGTTTTAGTAAAATGTTTAGTCTGTATGTTTTAGTAAAATGTTTAGTCTGTATGTTGTAGTGAAACGTTTATCCTGTATTGTGTAGTGAAATGTTTAGGGTCTATCTAACATATTTAGCCTGTAGGTTGTGTTTAACTGTGTCCAGTACATTGTGTGTCCTGTAGTTGTGTCCTATAAGCCATTTGCTTTGGATCGCGTTGTTCAAAAAACTATTTTTGTTCAAGTAAGAGGTCAAGGACAACTTAAATGGTCGAAATCGAGAAAAACCGTGAAGGAATAATTCTTGAGATTGTTGATTGTCCCAGTTTTAGCTGTCTCCGCAAAAGGACCTCATCTGAAGAGTAATTATTTGCACTTAAAAGAAGATAAGGTCATTAGTTTGTGTTTCTACTCAATGTATATAGTGAAGTTCAAGGACGTTGATAAGAAGCGATCTCGTGTGACAGCAAATGACAATGGCGTGACCATATTATAAACAACTATTCTTGGACCAACTCCACAGATCTGAAAGAAACCCCAGCCCACGAAATGGTTCTTCTTATTCATTACTTTGCAAATACAGTACAACATTTGTTAGATGGACAAAGAACAGAAACGTCGTTCCCATGCGTTCCTGGCGGACTTAAGGTGGGAAAAGATACATTGACCGGCCTGATCATGGACAACTTAGAATCAGAGCAGAAACTGGAACACCGAGCTGAACAACCAGGGAACTTTGGC
Source organism: Lymnaea stagnalis (assembly GCA_964033795.1). Lineage (NCBI taxonomy): Eukaryota > Metazoa > Mollusca > Gastropoda > Lymnaeidae > Lymnaea > Lymnaea stagnalis. Next base: position 2,232,271 of record CAXITT010000008.1, read on the forward strand.
GGGACAGGGGGAGATAACAAACAAACAAAGGAAGATAACACAAAAATGGTAAACATCATCAGCTAAAGTAAGAATCACCAATAAGAGGGGCGCAATGATTGAATAGGCCCTGCCCAGAGACTTTGGCGGACCTTAGAAGGTAATGTGTAACATTCCCAACCCTGTAAGGCTAAGCCCTTGATTCAGCCCCACAGTAACATAACATGAACTGTGTTATCAACTGAACATTCTAACTCGCCCAATAGGTACAGGTATTAGATAGGAGTTTTCTTTAAGTATAGAGTTATCATATTTGAATGTGCCCTTATAAGGTTCGACAACTGGCCATAAAAGAGAGTTCTCTCTAAGAAAACAACAAAAACATTTATTCGAATATATTAATTGAGGAGATTGATTCCATGTTGTGTTCATGAAAAGTTCATATTGTGTTCATGATATGTTGAGTTCATGATATGTGCATGTTATGTTCATGGTGTGTTCATGTTTTGTTCATATTGTATTTATGACGTGTTCATGATGTGTTCATGTTGTGTTTAGGTTGTGTTTAGGTTGTGTTCATGATGTGTGCATATTGTGTGGGTGTTGAGTTCATGTTGTGCTCAGGCTACGTTCATGTTTTGTTCATGATGTGTGAATGGAAATAATTTGAACATTGTAAGGGAACACTTGAAGAAGGAACCACCAAAGAGTGATATACCGCTGTAATGCATTCTTCAGTGATAAGAACAAGTCACAATAATACATACAGAAATGTTTTTTTCTTTAAATAACTGGGCTCAAAAGAAGTTGGCTTCGAGTTCAAGGGGAGGTAACCAGGAGTAAAGAAAACTAATGAAACTTAGGAAGCGAAGTTACTTTGATGCAAAATTTAACAACTGGCATTGGTGTCATGGCCCGAGGCGTAGAAAGGGTGGTGCAGAGGGGGGTGAAAGCCCCGACCCGGGCGGCTATAACCAAAGCTGAGCCACTGGTCACCACTATGTCAAGAATACTGAACTCAATCAATAGAGAACCTTTCAACCCCCCACCCCCCCATTTCCAGACAATTCTAGAAAAGTTCTGGTTATTAATTTTACTTTCAACGTAAATGCCCCCCCCCCTCCACCAGCCCTTCCTTCTATAGACCCACTGACAGGATCAGTAACAAGCCTGTCGTGACCAGCAACATGGCGGAGTTCCAATTCTTGCAGATACCATTTTTCGTGAAGGGGGTGGTAAATTTGGTGGACCGCCCCGGGCAGCACTAACACTACAGTGGCGGCACTAACACTACAGTGGAGCCACTAACCCTTGGACACGCCACTACTTTACAATTTATTTCTGTAACAGTCGAATACAAAATATTCTGAACAGCAGACGACCGCCATCAAACTACCAACACTGTGACAGACGGCAAGTTTCCCCGAGATGATAAGGTCAAAGGTCAAGTTACATTCCATTCCAGAACAAATGACGCAGCCAGCAATATTTTGTTAATTTATTTAATGGTTTAACCAAAGAAATGAAGACTAGCTCAGCTATCTGCCAGTGATAAATAAAGAAGTTAATAGAGATTCTCAAATAGAGGCGCAGACGCGACGAATAACTCAATTGAGAACTGTCATTCGATAAAAACTATACGACGGTAATTTCTTTGTATCTTTTTGTTTACGTTTCAAGACTACAATCTTGGAAACTTAATATCTATTTCAAACTATTCATCTCATGTAACTCAGCAGCCAAAGACATGTGTTCCTGGCTTGGGTTATGTAGACATAATAACAATAATATGTTAAACTGGAGAACCTGTCATTGTGATTTTCACCAAATTCCCTTGCATCAACTTCATGACGTTTCGCTCCAACGAAGATGTTAGTATAACTGGACAAGATGTTTGTATAGCTGGACAAGATGTTAGTATAACTGGACAAGATGTTTGTATAGCTGAACAAGATGTTAGTATAACTGGACAAGATGTTTGTATAGCTGGACGAGATGTTAGTATAACTGGACAAGATGTTTGTATAGCTGGACAAGATGTTAGTATAACTGGACAAGATGTTTGTATAGCTGAACAAGATGTTAGTATAACTGGACAAGATGTTTGTATAGCTGGACGAGATGTTAGTATAACTGGACAAGATGTTTGTATAGCTGGACAAGATGTTAGTATAACTGGACAAGATGTTTGTATAGCTGGACAAGATGTTAGTATAACTGGACAAGATGTTTGTATAGCTGGACAAGATGTTAGTATAACTGGACAAGATGTTTGTATAGCTGGGCAAGATGTTTGTATAACTGTACAGAGTATATGTTTAACGAAACAAGCTATTTGTATAATTAAACAACCTATTTGTATAACTAAACAACCTATTTGTATAACTAAACAACCTATTTGTATAATTAAACAACCTATTTGTATAATTAAACAACCTATTTGTACAACTAAACAACCTATTTGTATAATTAAACAACCTATTTGTATAACTAAACAACCTATTTGTATAATTAAACAACCTATTTGTATAATTGAACAACTCATTTGTATAATTAAACAATCTATTTGTATAATTGAACAACCTATTTGTATAATTAAAAAACATATTTGTATAATTGAACAACCTATTTGTATAATTAAACAACCTATTTGTATAACTAAACAACCTATTTGTATAATTAAACAACCTATTTGTATAATTGAACAACCTATTTGTATAATTAAACAACCTTTTTGTATAATTAAACAACCTATTTGTATAATTGAAAAACCTCATTGTATAATTAAACAACCTATTTGTATAACTAAACAACCTATTTGTATAATTGAGCAACCTATTTGTATAATTGAAAAACCTCATTGTATAACTGTACGGTACTATTGGCACAGCAGAAGACATTAGACCCAAAGTAGAACATGCAGTGGCGTAGGATAGGTGTGCAAAAGGGGAGATCCACCACAGGCCGCACTTTTATTTCCTTTTCTAAAAGGGTTGGATTTATGGCCAACTGCAGAGATTTTAGTGTGGAAGGGGTGCTCAAATTCTTGGTCCGTCCCAGGCGGCACTAACCCTTGCTACACCCATGGGGCACTAACCCTTGCTACACCCATGGGGCACTAACCCTTGCTACACCCATGGGGCACTAACCCTTGCTATGCCAATGTGGCACTAACCCCTGCTATGCCAATGGGGCACTAACCCTTGCTATGCCAATGGGGCAGTAACCCTTGCTATGCCAATGGGGCACTAACCATTGCTACGCTGCTGCGGCACTAACCCTTGCTACGCCACTGGGGCATTAACCCTTGCTACACCCATGGGGCACTAACCCTTGCTATGCCACTGGGGCACTGAAACTTGATACGCCACTGGGGCATTAACCCTTGCTACGCCACTGGGGCATTAACCCTTGCTATGCCAATCTTGTACTAACCCTTGCTACGCCAACGGGGCACTAACCCTTGCTATGCCACTGGGGCACTAACCCTTGCTATGCCAATTGGGCACTAACCCTTGCTACGCCAATGGGCACTAACCCTTGCTATGCCAATGGGGCACTAACCCTTGCTACGCCACTGGGGCATTAACCCTTACTACGCCACTGGGGCACTGACCCTTGCTACGCCACTGGTGCATTAACCCTTGCTACGCCACTGGGGTACTAACCCTTGCTACGCCACTGGGTTCATGAAACGCCAGGACAGGACAACCGTGTTAGCCGATTTAATTTGTGACTTATGTTGTTATCTTCGACTTTTCAGGAAATCACAATACGGCCTTGACCTCCTTGACTTCTGCCACTAACTTAATAATACTTTTCGAAATCTTATGCCATACCAGNGAAAGAAAATGAACCCCCACCCTCCCTCAAGCAAGCACGCACGCACGCACGCACACACACACACACACACACACACACACACACACACACACACACACACACACACACACATTTTTTTCGAAATTGTTAATTTTAAACTTAAAATATTTTTTTTTTGCAAAAAACATTTTTTTAGGCGCATGAATACATTTAATTTTTATTTTTACGACATAATTTTAAATAATAAAATAGCCGAATAATTACTATTTGAGTTTGAGTGAAAGAGGGCGTAGCAAAATAGTTCCACATTACTTTAAGTCATTAATAAATACAAACAAGAAACAAATCAATGAACAATCTGCCCAGCGATTATTTCAGAAATTTCCCCCCGGGGGGGGGGGGAATTCAATTCAGATTTTTCTGGGGGGGGGGGAGTACCAACAGTGCCAGTTGATTTATTTTTGGACATATTTTTGCTCCCGGGGAGGGGACCTTGGCTTTCCCGGGTGGGCAGGCCCCCCCCCCCCAGAGAATTAGCTGAAAGAAATCCTGAACCCACCCACACCCAGGAAGTGAGAGAAAGTGACCCACTGGAAAAGAAACATCACCAACAATGAAGATAGTAGTGTTGTCATTATCTCCCTGTTGGGACTCGCAGCCGCCCAAGTAAATCTGGGAATCTAACATCATTCTGAGACTCAGTGTAGTAAATCTGGGTATGTAACATTATTCTGAGACTCACTGTAGTAAATCTGGGTATGTAACATTATTCTGAGACTCACTTTAGTAAATCTGGGTATGTAACATCATTCTGAGACTCACTTTAGTAAAATCTGGGTATGTGACATAATTGTGAGACTCACTTTAGTAAAATCTTGGAATGTAACATCATTCTGAGACTAGAGGCCGACCGAAAGTGATTTTAAGATTTCGGCCAAAGCCGAAAATAGGCCGAAAGTTTAAAATGACTTTCGGCCAAAGCCGAAAATAGGCCGAAAGTTTAAAAATGACTTTCGGCCGAAACCGAAAAAAGGCCGAAAGTTAAAAATGAATTTCGGCCGAAACCGAAGCCGAAACCGAAACCGAAAATGAAATATTTAGATATTTCGAAATTCGTTCCCGCATACATTTTGCGTACATCGAAAATGATGTGGGAAAGTATAAATATTTACATTCTTTTTATAAAAATGAGATAATTATGAATATTAATAAATAAACATCTAATATAGGGGTCTCAAACTTGCGGCCCGCGAGCCATTTGTGACCCGCAAGACGATATTTTGCGGCCCGCTGCATGACAGAAAAGTTTAGTGTAAATGCGCCGGCCCGTTTCCCCCATTCTCATAGCTATAGCGTGACTCTCCGCGACGGTGTCAGTCGAATCTCAGCGACTAGTCTAATTCTGTTTTTTTTTTTGGTGATGTTTCTATATATTTTTTAATGCAAGAGTGAGTAGGTGGATGAAAGTGAATCCTATTTCTTGAGAACCCTTAATGATTTTATTGTTATTTATAAAGGTTGAGCAGATTGTAACAGTTGTAGTCACTTTTTTGTGGATTACTTGATGAGGCCCACTCTCATTCAGACACTACCTCCTGCGCCTACCCCCCCCCCCCCTGGTGATTTGAGTTTGAGACCCTTGATCCAATGAATACTTTGGATTTTACCATTTTAATATAAAAGTAATTTATTTTTGTGGATTACTTGATGAGGCCCACTCTCATTCAGACACTACCTCCTGCGCCTACCCCCCCCCCTGGTGATTTGAGTTTGAGACCCTTGATCTAATGAATACTTTGGATTTTACCATTTTAATATAAAAGTAATTTAAATTGCGTTACAATTTTTTTACATTAGTATGTTGGGAGAAAATTTGTGGTTCTAAAATATCACTAATTTGTTTTTAAAGATCGTTTAGTTGGTTGTTATTGATCGCTTAATTCGTTGTTTAAGATCGTCCAGTTTTTGTTAATGATCGATTTATTTTTTCTTAAAGATCGGTTAGTTTGTTCATAAAGATCGCCTGGTTTGTTGTTAAAGATCACTTAGTTGTTGTTAAAGATCGCTTAGTTTTTCACAAAGATCGCTTAGTTTGTTCTTAAAGATAATTGATTTTGTTCCTTAAGATCGATTAGTTTGTTCCTAAAGAACATTTAGTTTTCTGTTAAAGATCGATTAGTTTATTCTTATAAATCATTTAGTTTCCTATTAAAGATCATTTGTTTTGATCTTAAAGATCATTTAGTTCGGTCTTAAAAATCGTTTAGTTTGTTTTTCAAGATCGTTTAGTTTGTTATTAAAGATCGCTTAGATAGTTCTTAAAGATCGCTTAGTTTGTTTTAAATATCGTTTAGTTTGTTATTAAAGATCGCTTAGATAGATCTTAAAGATCGCTTAGTTTGTTTTAAATATCGTTTAGTTTGTTCATAAATGTCGCTTATTTTGTTGTTAAATATCGCTTTCGCTGAGTATTAAATGACCGAAAACCTGAGTCGCTTTCGGCCATCCTTTTCGGCCGGATGGCCGAAAGTCTAAGTCAATTTCGACCAAAACCGAAGAAAAACCGAAAGTTAACTTTTCTCTTTCGGCCGAAACCGAAATTAAGCCGAAAGTTAACTTTTCAGTTTCGGCCGAAACCGAAACTTGGCCGAAAGTGATAAAATGGCCACTTTCGGCGCCGAAACCGAAACCGAAGCCGAAATTCGGTCGGCCTCTATCTGAGACTCATATTAGTAAATCTGGGTATGCAACATCATTCTGAGACTCACTGTAGTAAATCTGGGTATGCAACATTATTCTGAGACACACTTTAGTAAATCTGGGTATGTAACATTATTCTGAGACTCACTTTAGTAAATCTGGGAATGTAACATCATTCTGAGACTCACCTTAGTAAAATCTGGGTATGTGACATTATTCTGAGACTCACTTTAGTAAATCTGGGTATGTAACATTATTCTGAGACTCACTTTAGTAAAATCTGGGTATGTAACATTATTCTGAGACTCATATTAGTAAATCTGGGTATGTAACATTATTCTGAGACTCACTTTAGTATATCTGGGTATGTAACATTATTTTGAGACTCACTTTAGTAAATCTGGGTATGTAACATCATTCTGAGACTCACTTTAGTAAAATCTGGGTATGTAACATCATTCTGAGACTCACATTAGTAAATCTGCGTATGCAACATCATTCTGAGACTCACTGTAGTAAATCTGGTTATGCAACATTATTCTGAGACACACTTTAGTAAATCTAGGTATGTAACATTATTCTGAGACTCACTTTAGTAAATCTGGGTATGTAACATTATTCTGAGACTCACTTTATTAAATCTGGGTATGTAACATCATTCTGAGACTCACTTTAGTAAATCTGGGTATGTAACATTATTCTGAGACTCACTTTAGTAAAATCTGGGTATGTAACATTATTCTGAGACTCACTTTAGTAAATCTGGGTATGTAACATTATTTTGAGACTCACTTTAGTAAATCTGGGTATGCAACATCATTCTGAGACTCACTGTAGTAAATCTGAGTATGCAACATTATTCTGAGACACACTGTAGTAAATCTGGGTATGTAACATTATTCTGAGACTCACTTTAGTAAATCTGGGAATGTAACATCATTCTGAGACTCACCTTAGTAAAATCTGGGTATGTGACATTATTCTGAGACTCACTTTAGTAAATCTGGGTATGTAACATTATTCTGAGACTCACTTTAGTAAAATCTGGGTATGTAACATTATTCTGAGACTCATATTAGTAAATCTGGGTATGTAACACTATTCTGAGACTCACTTTAGTAAATCTGGGTATGTAACATTATTTTGAGACTCACTTTAGTAAATCTGGGTATGTAACATCATTCTGAGACTCACTTTAGTAAAATCTGGGTATGTAACATCATTCTGAGACTCACTTTAGTAAATCTGGGTATGCAACATCATTCTGAGACTCACTGTAGTAAATCTGGGTATGCAACATTATTCTGAGACACACTTTAGTAAGTCTAGGTATGTAACATTATTCCGAGACTCACTTTAGTAAATCTGGGTATGTAACATCATTCTGAGACTTACTTTAGTAAATCTGGGTATGTAACATCATTCTGAGACTCACTTTAGTAAATCTGGGTATGTAACATTATTCTGAGACTCACTTTAGTAAAATCTGGGTATGTAACATTATTCTGAGACTCACTTTAGTAAATCTGGGTATGTAACATTATTTTGAGACTCACTTTAGTAAATCTGGGTATGCAACATCATTCTGAGACTCACTGTAGTTAATCTGAGTATACAACATTATTCTGAGACACACTGTAGTAAATCTGGGTATGTAACATTATTCTGAGACTCACTTTAGTAAATCTGGGTATGTAACATTATTCTGAGACTCACTTTACTAAATCTGGGTATGTAACATCATTCTGAGACTCACTTTAGTAAATCTGGGCATGCAACATCATTCTGAGACTCACTTTAGTAAATCTGGGTATGTAACATTATTCTGAGACTCACTTTACTAAATCTGGGTATGTAACATCATTCTGAGACTCACTTTAGTAAATCTGGGCATGCAACATCATTCTGAGACTCACTGTAGTAAATCTGAGTATGCAACATTATTCTGAGACACACTGTAGTAAATCTGGGTATGTAACATTATTCTGAGACTCACTTTAGTAAATCTGGGTATGTAACATCATTCTGAGACTCACCTTAGTAAAATCTGGGTATGTGACATTATTCTGAGACTCACTTTAGTAAATCTGGGTATGTAACATTATTCTGAGACTCACTTTAGTAAAATCTGGGTATGTAACATTATTCTGAGACTCATATTAGTAAATCTGGGTATGTAACATTATTCTGAGACTCACTTTAGTAAATCTGGGTATGTAAAATCATCCTGAGACTCACTGTAGCTAATCTCTGTTAGCGTTTAATACACTTGGCTATTTGGTTATAAATTCTGTCTATAATTAGACACATCTTTTACTCTTTTGCAATCATGTACTATAGCTCAGGGGTGTAGCTGGGATGAGCAGTGGGTGTAGCTGGGATGAGCAGTGGGAGTAGCTGGGATGAGCAGTGCGTGTAGCTGTGATGAGCAGCTGGTGCAGGTGGGATGAGCAGTGGGGCTAGCTGGGATGAGCATTGGGGGTAGCTGGGATGAGCAGTGGGTGTATTTGGGATTAGCATTGGGGGTAGCTGGGATGAGCAGTGGGTGTAGCTGGAATGAGCAGTGGGTGTAGCTTGGATGCGCAGTGGGTGCAGGTGGGATGAGCAGTGGGGGTAGCTGGGATGAGCATTGGGGGTAGCTGGGATGAGCAGTGGGTTTAGTTTGGATGAGCAGTGGGTGTAGTTGGGATGAGCAGTGGGGTTATCTGGGATGAGCAGTGGGTGTAGTTGGGAGGAGCAGTGGGTGTAGTTGGGATGAGCAGTGGGTGTAGTTGGGTTGAGCAGTATTTCTTTCAGACATTTTTGCTACGGGGAGGGGCGGGAATTTTTCAGATTTTCTGTTTGGGGGGGGGGGGGCAACTGCCAGTAGGCGGTGGCCAGAGGCGTAGTTAAGGAGGGGTGGATGGGACATACATCCCGGGGCGCCAGACTAGTGGGGGCACCAAAATGGGCTTTGAGGGTATTTAATGGTTGAAAATAATTAGTTTCAAGGGGGGGGGGGGGGGGTGGTGGTGGGGTGGGGGGGGGGGGGGGGGGGGGGGGGCAACTGCCAGTAGGCAGTGGCCAGAGGCGTAGTTAAGGAGTGGTAGATGGGACATACATCCCGGGGCGTCAGACTAGTGGGGGCACCAAAATGGGCTTTGATGGTATTTAATGGTTGAAAATAATTAGTTTCAGAGCTGAAAAGTGGGTTGGGGCATACAAATGAATCATGTCTCCTGAGGACTAACACTCTAGCTACACTGCTTTCAGTGGCGTAGAAAAGTGTGTGGGGGGGGGGGCGTTTGTTCACCCAGGTGTCACTCTTTCTTTATATGGAGGTGCGGCATTTTCGGACAACTGTACAGTTTGTATAGAGAAAAGGAGAGCGGCCAAAATATTTGGCCCCCATGGTGGCATTAACAGTAGCTAGACCTCTAGTCAGTGTAGCTCTGGTCACCAAAAGTAGCGATGATTTTCACCGGGCTGTAGGCAGGGCCATCTTTGCAGCAGCAGTGGGCCCTGGGCACAGAAATGAACTGAGCCCCCTAACCCTCTATATACTCCGAGCCGTGTGAAGGAAGGGGCACAAACTTATATTCAACCCTCTACTGCAACATTGATCAACGTGGGGGAAGGGGTCTAGACATTGAGTGTGCTGAAGACAGTCGTGCTAATGGCAAATGTCCTAAACCGCTACAGGAATACCTCTAGTGTTGGCAGCATGCTAGAAACACTAGGCTGGTCACCATTGGAGAAACGACGACGACAATCCAGGCTCTCCATGGTGTACAAGATAAATAATGGGCTGGTCCACTGTTCCAGTATTAAACAGAAACTCGTCCCTCTCCCCCATAGACAGCGACGAGGCCATGACAGGCAATTCAGGCTCATACCAGCAAGAAGCCAGTATAGGAGCTGCTCGTTCCTACCCAAGACAATCAGGGACTGGAACAATCTTTCAAAAGGAACGGTTGAGGCGACAACACTAGACACATTTGTGTCTATTGCCTCAAGCCTTCAAACCCCTAGTGCATGATTTCCTCATCACCACCAGTAACAGAAACATTGCAAATCCCATCTACATGCATAGGAGCCAAAATGATCAATAAATTGATCGTGGGCCCTTAAGATATAGAAGAAGAAGAAGAGGACTGCAGAGTGGCGCATAATTGAATTCGGTGTTTCTGTCCGACAATTTTGAGATGACATTTCAAACGTTCGCGTGGGAAGCTCCAGATTAGCCATACTCATGTTCAAAGACATCTTTAGAGCTGCACCAGCGGCACATGAACTAAATTCTTTCCAGTTGTGGTGCCCTTAAGGGTTTACCTTAGAGACCGACCGAATTTATGCTTCGGCTTCGGTTTCGGCGCCGAAAGTGGCCATTTTATCCCTTTCGGCCAAGTTTCGGTTTCGGCCGAAACTGAAAAGTTAACTTTCGGCTCAATTTCGGTTTCGGCCGAAAGAAAAAGTTAACTTTCGGTTTTTTTCGATTTCGGTCGAAATTGACTTAGACTTTCGGTGGCCGAAAGTGACTCAGGTTTTCGGTGAAAACGATATTTAACAACAAACTAAGCGACATTTAATAACAAATTAAGCGATCTTTAAGAACAAACTAAACGATATTTAATATCAAATAAAGCGATCTTTTAGAACAAATTAAGCGATCTTTGAGAACAAACTAAATGATCTTTAAAACAAACAAAGCAATCTTTAAAAACAATCTAAGCGATCTTCAATAACAAACTAAACGATCTTAAAGAACAAACTAAACGATTTTTAAGAACGAACTAAATAGTCTTTAAGAACAAAACAAATGATATTTAATAGTAAACTAAATGATTTATAATAATAAACTAAGCGATCTTTAACAAAAAAATAAATGTCCTATAGGAACAAACTAAAAGATCTTTAAGAACAAACTAATCGATCTTAAGGAGCAAAATCAATTTTCTTTAAGAACAAACAAAGCGATCTTTATGAAAAAAACTCAGCCATCTTCAACAACAAAATAAGCGATCTTTAAGAACAAACTAAATGATTTTTAATAACAAACTAGATATCTATAAAAACAAAGTAAATGATCTTTAAGAAGAAACTGAATGATTTCTAAGAACAAGCTAAGCGATCTTTATGAACAAATTAAACGATCTTTTTATAACACAAATTAAGCGATCTTTAAGAAAAAACTAAGTTTTTTTTTGAACAAACTAAATGATCTTTAAGAACAAACGAAAATATCTTTAAAGAAAAACTAATCGATCTTTAAGAACAAACTAAGTGATCTTTAACAACAAACTAAGCGATCTTTATGAACAAACTAACCGATCTTTAAGAGGTTGAATATTAATACAGTGATATCTTGCAAGCTATTTATGAAACATTGTGGTTATAGTTTTATAGCCTCAATAACATTTATTTAGTTGGCAATTGGCTCTATTAGAGCCACAATAATTGTTGTAGTTATATGTTCTAGGTTGCAATTATATTATAAAAGCAAAGGCACTTAAGAGTCTATTTTGCATTAATTTCTCCACCCGCCTTCCCATTTTTGCCAAATTTTCTCCTACCATACTCATTTTAAAAAAATTGTAAAGCAAATTAAATTACTTTTTTTATTAAAATGGTAAAATCAAAAGTATTCATTAGATCAAGGGTCTCAAACTCAAACCATCAGGGGGGCCGCAGGAGGCAGTGTCTGAGTGAGAGTGGGCCGCATCAAGTATTCAACAAAAAAAGCGATTACAACTGTTACGATCTGCTCGACCCTTATAAATAAAAATAAAAACATAAAGGGTTCTCAAGAACTAGGATTCACTTTCTTCCACCTACTCACTGTTGCCAGAGACCTGGCAGCGCTTCTTTTAACACAGCTGAGCAACTTTGGCTTGAGTGAGGAAGCAACTGAGACTCTGAGTATAGCTTGAAGATCCTCATCAGTAAGTTTGGCCCTGAACTTTGACTTGTTAAAGTGCATAGTGGAAAAGAGATATTCCCACAGAAAGGTAATCCCAAAAATTCGTATGTTCCGCTTGAACAACCAAAAAATTTCATGGAAGGTGGAGGGCAATGCAATAAAATGTCCATGCTTGTCTTTTTTTCCCATTCAGCTCCCCGCGCGTGGCATCTTGCACATTAAAGGAGAAAGGGTCAGCAAAAAGCTGAAAAGTGGCTGTCTGTGTTTTGAAGTCTAATAAATGTAGAAACTCAGACTGGGTAAAAAGGCATAACAAGAAGATTTAGAAAGTGACCAAGCTGACAGGCTCGGAATTCACCTCACTCGTAAACACTAGCGGCAATTTTAATATGGATCCTTTGATAATGTATCAGATTGCTACGATTTACACAATTAAGGTTGTGCATTACCCGCCAACTTACTTTTAAAAACTATTCTCCAAGCCGCACTCTTTGCCTTGTTTGTCTCATAAAAAGCTATAAAATAAAAACTTTTATTCCCAGTTTAAAACGGTTCTTACCATTATAATCATCATACAAATATATATAGTAACATTTAAAAAATCAGTATAAGAATAGTCAGTGACATTCAACTGAAACCGTCATGGAGAGTCACGTTATAGATTTGAGAATGGGGGAAACTCACCGGCGCATTAACACTAAACTTTTCTGTCATGTAGCGGGCCGCAAAATATCGTCTTGCGGGTCACAAATGGCTCGCGGTCCGCGAGTTTGAGACCCCTATATTAGATGTTAATTTATTAATATTCAACATTATCTCATTTTTTAATAAAAAGAATGTCAATATTTATACTTTCCTCCATCATTTTCGATTTATGCAGAATGTATGCGGGAACGCATTTCAAAATATCTAAATATTTCTTTTTCAGTTTCGGCTTCGGTTCGGCCGAAAGACATTTTTAACTTTCGGCCTTTTTTCGGTTTCGGCCGAAAGTCATTTTTAAACTTTTGGCCTATTTTCGGTTTCGGTCGAAAGTCATTTTAAACTTTCGGCCTATTTTCGGCTTCGGCCGAAATCAGAAAATCACTTTCGGTCGCTCTCTAGTATATCTTTTCCCTAGCTTAATATCGTCTATATCTTTATACTAGTCCCCAGAAAATTTTTGATAAATTCAAAATAAAGGAATTCTTTTTAGCAAATAATTTAATTTAGTTTTTCAACATTCTACACTTGGATAGCAATGGAAGAGATGCTAGTTTGAAAAATGTAGGTGCCACTTAACCTTAGAAACATCGTGTGAGCCCAGCATGACGGCAGTGGCTCCTTGGATCTATTCGGGGTTTCAAGATGTGATGTGGACATTTTCTTTAAATGCAAAAAAGGGGCAAAAGAGGCCTCGAAAAGTCGAGCGACGTCTCTGCTTGAGCTGCTTGTGTCATGCAAATAGTTTTTATAATACTAAATAGATAAGTGGCTTTCATTTTTTATTTAATCCTTTTTGGGGTCTTAACTCCATAGTTGATCAATGAATGTTCAGAAGAAAAAAATGGTTCCAAAAACATTGCTAACATCAATTTACATTTTCAACACAAATGAAAAAAAAACAACTTATAATAATCAACGCACGTATGTAATAACGACTGCTTAATATTTCCAAGTTTGCGCGAGTCAAAAAGAAAAAAAGAACCTGTTAATTAGAAAGGTGTATGCATTTTTTTTATAGGTTATCAAATCTGGTCATTCTTCCTCCTCCTCCTGATGTCCCATAGTCCTTGGACCGTTGGGGCGCCACAGATGACATGTGGACTATCCTCCTCCATTCCTCTCTGTCTTCAGCACTACGCACTGCATCGCCCAGTGTTAGTCTTGTCCACTCTTTGATGTTATCCTCCCATCTTTTTCTTTGTCTTCCTCTTCTTCTCCCTCCTCTTGTGGTGCCCTGCAATATTGCTTTGGCAAGCCCTTGTTTCCTTGTTACGTGGCCGTAACATTGTAATTTGCGTTTTTTTACAGTCACCAGTAGGTCATCGTACTCCCCAATTGCCTGACGAACCCTTTCTTTCACTGTGTCATTGGAGATATGGTCCCTATAGCAGATGCCCAAAATGTTTCTGAACCATCTCATCTCCATCGCCTTTATTTTCCTTTCAAGATCGGCTGTTATGTCCAGGATTCGCAGGCATACAGCAAAATGGAGAGAAATAATGAGCGCATCAGCCTGATTTTGGTGCTGGGGGATATATTTTTGTCATTCCATATTTTCTTGAGCTTTCTTAGTGCTGTTGTAGTCTGCGCAATCTTGGATATCAGTTCGGGCTTGGAGCCTTCTTCTGAGACTATTGCTCCTACGTATTTGAAGCGGCCGACAGTCTTTCCTCCGCGTATCAATCGTATATGAACGCTACTTTTATGTCAAGAAGACATGAGATGTTGACAAAATAAATTAGACATTTCCCAATATTCAGTTGAATGAATTTTTTATTTTGAATTTCAAACTACTATAACTTTATTCAGATAAATAACAAATTACCACTTAAAAATACTTTAAAACATTTTATTCCCAAATCAACAGAAATTATTTTAAATTGACAAATTAGGAAAACCTATTTTTCTTAAAACAAGTTAGTAGCCTACCCACAAAAATGGAATGAGCGTAATTGAAATGTTGGTTCACAAAACTTTCTTTTTTGTAGTTTTCTGATTCTCATCTTGTAAAAAAGTTATTAATTTTTAAAAATCCGTGCCAATAGATTGGGCAGTTGTTTTGTGTCTGATATAAAAAAGACAAAAGAAGTTGGGAATTTCATAAATATAGGCTAATCATTAAATTGTTTAAACCTCTGTTATTTAGGAAAGGTTATTATTCCTTATTCATTATAATAATTGATGACATGTGCACAATTTTTATGCGCACGTTAAATTCTTAATTAATTAAAAAGTATTTCTCAATTTTTAAAAATAAAGTTTTCATTTGATATACCTCAACATTCATGGAATCGTGTACATTTATAATTATGCCAATAAATTTTTTTTAAAGCCTAATGCCATCATAAAAATTTATAATCCACTTAACACCTATCCATAATATAAAAGTTATACTTATATAATGAAATATAATTTGAAAATAGATTGCCCTTGTATAATAGTTGGCAAGAATTATCATTAAAATGATGACCTTGACATTGATTTATAGCAGCGGCTCTCAACCTGTGGATAACACAACAAACTTAGCAACTATACACACAAAGACAACAAACTTAGTAACTAGACACACAAAGACAACAAACTTAGCAACTATACACACAAAGACAACAAACTTAGTAACTAGACACACAAAGACAACAAACTTAGCAACTATACACACAAAGACAACAAACTTAGCAACTAGACACACAAAGACAACAAACTTAGCAACTAGACACACAAAGACAACAAACTTAGTAACTAGACACACAAAGACAACAAACTTAGCAACTATACACACAAAGACAACAAACTTAGCAACTAGACACACAAAGACAACAAACTTAGCAACTAGACACACAAAGACAACAAACTTAGCAACTAGACACACAAAGACAACAAACTTAGCAACTAGACACACAAAGACAACAAACTTAGCAACTAGACACACAAAGACAACAAACTTAGCAACTAGACACACAAAGACAACAAACTTAGCAACTAGACACACAAAGACAACAAACTTAGCAACTAGACACACAAAGACAACAAACTTAGCAACTAGACACACAAAGACAACAAACTTAGCAACTAGACACACAAAGACAACAAACTTAGCAACTAGACACACAAAGACAACAAACTTAGCAACTATACACACACAGACAACAAACTTAGCAACTATACACACAAGGACAACAAACTTAGCAACTAGACACACAAAGACAACAAACTTAGCAACTATACAAAGAAAGACAACAAACCTAGCAACTAGACACACAAAGACAACAAACTTAGCAACTAGACACACAAAGATTACAAACTTAGCAACAAGACAAACACACACTACAAACTTCATCTTGCGCCACTCACTCCATCTTACCCCAACCACTCCACCTTACGCCACTTACTCCATCTTACGCCACTCACTCCATCTTACGCCACTCACTCCATCTTACGCCACTCTCTCCATCTTACGCCACTCACTCCATCTTACGTCACTCACTCCATCTTACGCCACTCACTCCATCTTACGCCACTAAATCCACTTTAAACCACTTGACCATCTACCGGGCAGATGTCGACAAAAATTGCTCCAGTAAACAGCAGGTGATTATGTTGGCCGATTTAATGAGTGAACTACGCCGTTATCTTTGGCTTAGTCAGTGACTTTCTATTGAACCTTGACCTTTGGAACTATTTTGTAGTATAAGTGACTGTTGTCTATCTAACGCCAACGTCCATCCAGTAAAAAAAAAACACATTTAAAAATACAAACTAATGTAGTTTAAGATGATTCCATTTGGCTGAGATTTTTTAAAAAGAAATATGAAGTCATATGACCGACTCTTCTCATTCTAATAGCGTAGGAATACATTTTCTTAAATAGTCTTTTTTCCTCCTCAAACAGACCTTCGTGACACGATTTAAACTACGTGTATGTGAGAGCGCACAACCAAATAGTTCCAAACCACTCGTAATCTTATAAGCACGATCACGCCACAGATAGCTTAACATCTCAACTGAAAGGGAAACACTTCTCTTCTACAACCTCTTCTACAACAGCAACAACAACAACAAGCATGAAGATTTTACTGGTCCTCGCTGTCTTGCTGGGAGCCGCTGCCGCACAACAGACGCTGGGTACGTAGACAGCATTTGAGATTCACCGCCGTAACCATTCAATTGTTTAATACGCATTCTAACATTCGTGGCAGCATGTCACACTTGTGTTAGAGAAGTGAAGAAAGTAGGCGCGACAAAGCTAACATCTTGTCAAACTCTTTAAGTGGTCAACATCACACACAACGACAGACGTGGACTCTTTCAGTGGTCAACAATAAACACAATTTCAAACTCAATCTGTCTACCTGAGAGAGTAAGGGGTGGGGTGTTATTTACAGATTTCAGCTTTCAGCGGTAGCAATGGGGATAAGCTCGATCTTTTCATCGTTCAATTTGAGCTTGTTTAATTCATCCAGTGCTTAAACTGACTCCACTGTCTTCTGTGTCCTACTCCAGGCCCGCGCAACTCAAAATGTAAGGCGGGCCGTATGTTCTGCAGGTCTGGTCTATATTGTTACAACTTTAAATGTAAGATGACCGTATGCAGGCCTGGTCTAGCTTATAGAACATCAGAGTCCATGTCATGATTGGCTCATGAAAACATCAGTGTCCATTTTCTTGATTGGTTCATAGAACATCAGTGTCTATGCTCTTGATTGGTTCATAGAACATCAGTGTCCATGTTCATGATTGGCTCATGAAAACATCAGTGTCCATGTTCTTGATTGGTTCATAGAACATCAGTGTCTATGCTCTTGATTGGTTCATAGAACATCAGTGTCCATGTTCATGATTGGCTCATGAAAACATCAGTGTCCATGTTCTTGATTGGTTCATAGAACATCAGTGTCCATGTTCTTGATTGGTTCATAGAACACCAGTGTCCATGTTCATGATTGGCTCATGAAAACATCAGTGTCCATGTTCTTGATTGGTTCATAGAACATCAGTGTCCATGTTCTTGATTGGTTCATAGAACATCAGTGTCCATGTTCATGATTGGCTCATGAAAACATCAGTGTCCATGTTCTTGATTGGTTCATAGAACATCAGTGTCCATGTTCTTGATTGGTTCATAGAACATTAGTGTCCATGTTCTTGATTGGTTCATAGAACATCAGTGTCCATGTTCATGATTGGCTCATGAAAACATCAGTGTCCATGTTCTTGATTGGTTCATAGAACATCAGTGTCCATGTTCTTGATTGGTTCATAGAACATCAGTGTCCATGTTCTTTATTGGTTCATACAACATCAGTGTCCATGTTCATGATTGGCTCATGAAAACATCAGTGTCCATGTTCTTGATTGGTTCATAGAACATCAGTGTCCATGTTCATGATTGGCTCATGAAAACATCAGTGTCCATGTTCATGATTGGTTCATAGAACATCAGCGTTTAGGTCCACGCCAAAGTTGGTGACCGTGACCCATATTGGTGTCAGTAAGTAGAAACATGCCAAAGTTGGTGACCCTGACCCATATTGGTGTCAGTAAGTAGAAACATGCCAAAGCTGGTGACCCTGACCCATATTGGTGTCAGTAAGTAGAAACATGCCAAAGTTGGTGACCCTGACCCATATTGGTGTCAGTAAGTAGAAACATGCCAAAGTTGGTGACCCTGACCCATATTGGTGTCAGTAAGTAGAATCATGCCAAAGTTGGTGACCATTTAGGGCTCTCAATTTATTTAACGATTATACACTTTGGCCTATATATATATATATATATATATATATATATATATATATATATATATATATATATACACACACACACACACATATATATATATATAAAAATATGTTTACTGTGTCATCAAAATATATTTATAAATAATATACATTCTTGTATATATATATATATATATATATATATATATATATATATATATATATATATATATATATATACACACACACACACACATATATATATATATAAAACTATGTTAGCTGTGGCATCAATGCCGGATTATGAGATGAACACGATCCTAAGACAATTATCCAGTGTGACACGCCACATGATGAGCTACAATCAAGATGGTTGTCGCTCTTTTTGCTCTTGATTTCAGAGGCTTGTTTTGTAATCCGAAGTCATTGACACACGACACATCAATTAACGGTTCAAATCTATTTTTAGCTGACCTCATCCACGTCGAAGTTCAGGCCCTACTCGCCCTTGACCCTCAGCTGACAGTTACTCAGTGCACGAGAGAATGTGACGCCATGTTTGACCTCGGCGTCCTTGCAGACGAGACTCATTCTGATGAACTTTGTCTTCACGCCTGTCAATGGTAAGGTCTGGATCTTGTTGGGGTAGCTGACTTTGTCTGGCACGCGTGTCAATGGTAAGGTCTGGATCTTGGGGGGAGGGCTGACATTGTCTGACACACGTGTCAATGGTAAGGTCTGTATGTTTTTTTTGGTGGGAGGGGGGGGCTG
>CAXITT010000008.1:2251938-2280411 GCA_964033795.1 Lymnaea stagnalis
GGGGGGGGGGGGGGGGGGCTCTGACTTTGAAGCTGATGCAGCAGCACAAAAAGGATCTATTTCTTCACAGCATTGGTGCATGTGTATTTGAAACTCCCCATACATGTCTGAACAAGACGAGAATTTTCCAGAAGCTGAACAGTTTTCCATTGCTATATCAACCTATTTGTTGACTGCCTTCTAGGATTAGGTATCAGGGAACATTAATCTAGGATAAGGAACGTGCTTTCTGTTATTAGGGAACATGCATTCAAGAACCAAGGAACATGCATACTAGGATCAGGGAACATACATTCTAGGATCAGGGAACATGTACTCTACGATCGTGAAACATGTACTCTAGTATCGGGAAACATGCACTCTAGGATCAGAGCACATACTGTTATATAGAGTTTGTTTACAAAAATTTTCTCGTACGTGCACTCTGATTGACCCCGCATGAGACGCTATGTTCACAGATGGGTGTGGCTTAGGCCTTTGATCTGTCGTGTTGATGCCGACAGCCACTAAAAATAATTAATCTGTTCTAAATAGTATTTTGTAGAATGATTGTGATTGTTCTAGAAATGCTGCATAGCTTCTGGAAGGCAGGGCTAATGCGTCGGTAGACACACCTATATAAAGGATTGACAGGCTTGGAAGGAAGGAGATTCAGATAGAAATTATTAACTTTACGAGACGTGTATTTGTGTGCTCATACTCAGATGTGTTTATTTCGCATTCATCACTATTCATTGGCACATTATTCTAACTGTGTTAACTGTGTACCGGTACAAGATCTACCATACTGCAAGTTGATGATTTGTAATGACATTTCTTTTCTTTTGTAATTACATTAATACTTAATAAATCTTATCAATTGTAACTAGAAACTGTTTTGGGTGTCGTATCTTTAATATTGTCGACTCTATGGTATCGTCCTTTGTTAGGCAATGCTTTCAACGAGCCAGTTAAAATTAAAATAGGAGATTAATTTCTCATATTAGAAGCCAGTGCGTAACACTACATTCATGGACCAGACACTCTCAGATGTGGGAAGAAATTTTTATAGGACTACAATAACGGCATCAATGCGATACTTCCCGAATTTTTATTTTTGCGCACTATTGAAATCTGGTAGCTTTATTGTTGTTCCTTGTTACATAGATAGTTCATTGTTACATAGATAGTTCATTGTTACATAGATAGTTCATTGTTACATAATAGTTCATTGTTACATAGATAGTTCATTGTTACATAGATAGTTCATTGTTACATAGATAGTTCATTGTTACATAGATAGTTCATTGTTACATAGATAGTTCATTGTTACACAGATTGTTCATTGTTACACAGATAGTTCATTGTTACATAGATAGTTCATTGTTACATAGATAGTTCATTGTAACATAGATAGTTCATTGTTACATAGATAGTTCATTGTTACATAGATAGTTCATTGTTACATAGATAGTTCATTGTTACATAGATAGTTCATTGTTACATAGATAGTTCATTGTTACATAGATAGTTCATTGTCACATAGATATTTCATTGTTACATAGATAGTTCATTGTCACATAGATAGTTCATTGTTACATAGATAGATATGTATAGTGATGATACAAACCCATCTATCAAATACATCAAATGTGTATTTCTTATGTTGTCCTCATTTCTGTTTCCAGCGAAATCCAAAAGAATTGTGCTGCTGACCACACCCACCCACCCCATCCAACCCACCCTGGACATTAAGATGAGCAAGCCTACAGTCAAAATGGACTACGCCCACTCTCGGAGTGAAGATTAAAAATGACAGCGTCCATTCACTTTTAACAATAATCAAAATAAACCCATGATTAAACGAATAATCCAAACTGTGTTTTTGCTCCAGTTCTACACGCCTTTATTCAAAAACAAATTTAGCGTGAAAGCATTAGAAATATTGGTGCGAATCATTGTGGGATAATATGTGTAGCATCAGTGGTACCGCACTGTATGTGGCATCAGTGGTATCGCACTGTATGTGGCATCAGTGGTACCGCACTGTATGTGGCATCAGTGGTATCGTACTGTATGTGGCATCAGTGGTATCTTACTGTATGTGGCATCAGTGGTATCGTACTGTATGTGGCATCAGTGGTATCGTACTGTATGTGGCATCAGTGGTATCGTACTGTATGTGGCATCAGTGGTATCGTACTGTATGTGGCATCAGTGGTATCGTACTGTATGTGGCATCAGTGGTATCGTACTGTATGTGGCATCAGTGGTATCGTACTGTATGTGGCATCAGTGGTATCTTACTGTATGTGGCATCAGTGGTATCGTACTGTATGTGGCATCAGTGGAATCGTACTGTATGTGGCATCAGTGGAATCGTACACTGGCTAGTTTAGATCAGCCCAGGAGCATCATCATCTGTCACACTGGCTAGCGTAGACCAGTCTAGGAGCATTATCATCTGTCACACTGGCTGGCGTATATCAGTATAGACGCAACATCAGCTGTCACACGGTCTAGATTATATTATTCATCTCCAAATAATTGACAGTTTAGAGAAACGCCACGGGTAGTCTCCCCTTTTGATTCGTTAAGCCTTTCAAAGCAGGAAACGCCACTATGATTGTCTCCCCTTTTGATTCGTCAAGCCTTTCAAAGCAGGAAACGCCTCTATGATAGTCTCCCCTTTTGATTCGTTAAGCCTTTCAAAACAGGAACGCCTCTATGATAGTCTCCCCTTTTGATTCGTTAAGACACAAAATAAGTAGGCTTAGTATTAAATATTAATTTAACATGGCAATTTCTTAAAATTATTATTAAGTAGATTTTAAGAAATACTAACTTGAATTAGGTCTTTAATAGAGTTGTAGTAATACTAATATAGTAGTGTTGTTTATTAGGCTATTTGCTATAAACCTACTATAACTATTTTTTATAACGTAGGACTAGTGCTATTTATTGTAGATGAAAGCAAGCTTAAATTAAATTGTTGGTATTGTATTGATTTCTTTACTCTTGAATCTAGGATTACATTACAAAAAAAAAAATGATTAGATTCATTCACATATTAAAATCTTAAAGGCAAAGTGTGAATTACAATAGCCATTATTCACTTTGCCTAGGCATTCTATAGAACGGCTTGATTACACAATTCGACTGCAACATGAAGATGACAAAATAAGAATCCTCTAATACAGATTGTTATCGAGAGTGTGATGCCAAGCTAAAAGGGTCACCAGTCAAGAGAAGATGGTCGAGGGTCTAGTTGAACCTTCATTCCGATCCCATTTGGACGGTAAACAGGGTCAGGCTTAGGTTTCTATATCTTCGTTGGCCTACAAAGTAGTAGTTAAGACGTTTATAGCTTACTGATGGTCAAAAAGTGAGGGGGGGGGAGTTCACTTGTTTTGCAAATTGTAAATTGTATGAGAGTGATTGAAGACAAATACTAATTGTGTGAGAGTCACTGAAGACAATTACTAATTGTATGAGAGTCACTGAAGACAAAATACTCACTTTAAGAGCAAAATCCTACTCACCATGTAGTATAGCCTTTGTCACCTTGGCAGGCCAATTGCATACTCATCTTCACATTCCACGGATAAACAAACAAAAACCAATAAGATAAAAGTTTTTCTCTGTCTTCAAATGTCGAAACTCTTAGCCAGAGTGCATTCCTCCCCGAATTATTCTTCTAAATGAGAACACACTCACACATTTTCAATAAAACGCTGAAATATCTATAAATCTATTTAAACCTCCGACTGCTGTATATTCTTGAACAATATTTGTGAATCTCTAACTCCACTTAGGAACTTTCCCATGGTCCAGAGATTCTCTTTAGTTTCCTTAATAAATAAGTTTTACAAATTTAAAATTTGCAAATAATAGTGGACTTACAGTAGAATGTAAAACTATTCTCTGCTGGTTGTATTGTTTTGCCAAGTTAGCAATCATCAACCAAAGGACAGTTTATCAAGTGCATGTAAAGCTGAGATTGGAATATGGCCAACTAGTAAAGTGCATCATGTTTTGGAGCTGTTGTAGGGTTTTCATTTCTGACGTGACACGACTTCTTTCTTCTTCTTCTTCTATATCTTAAGGGCCCACGATCAATTTATTGATCATTTTCGCTCCTAAGCATGTAGAGGGGATTTGCAATGTTTATGTGCCTGGTGCAGATGAGGATATTTCAATGATTACAAGTGCTATTTTGTGAAGGAATCATGTAATGGGCAATAGACTCAAATGTGTCTAGTGTTGTCGCCTCAACCGTTCCTTTTGAAAGATTGTTCCAGTCCCTGATTGTCTTGGGCAGCAATGAGCAGCTCCTATACTGGCTTCTTGCTGGTATGAGCCTGAATTGCCTGTCATGGCCTCGTCGCTGTCTATGGGGGAGAGGGGCGAGTTTCTGTTTAATACTGGAACAGTAGACCAGCCCATTATTTATTTTGTACATCATGGAGAGCCTGGATTGTCGTCGTCCTTCCTCCAATGGAGACATGCCTAGTGTTTCTAGCATGCTGCCAACACTAGAGGTATTCCTGTATCGGTTCAGGACAAAGCGAGCTGCCTCCAACCTGTCAATGCTCTTCTGGGTAAATGGGTCCCAGACTGAAGATGCATAATCTAAAATCGGATGGGCAAAGGCTTTATATGCTCTTTCTTTCACACAGGAGTTGCCAATCTTTAGATTACGCTTTGCTTGGTTACATACATTGTTAATATGCTCGTCCCAGCGGGCCTCTCTTTGAATGGTAACACCGAGGTACTTTACGGTGGAAACATGCTCAAGAATATGGCCGTGCAGTTTGTATTGGTAGTGAAGAGGAGTACAACTTCTAGAGAATGATAGTGTCTGGCAATTGGCAGGGTGAAATTCCATGTCCCAGCTCATCTCCCACTCAGCTAACCGATTGAGATCCTGTTGTAGCTGGTCCTGGTCAGATCTGTTGGCGATTGTCCTATACACTACTGTGTCATCTGCGAACAGTCTTGCTTGGGATGTCAGTTTCTCGGGTAGGTCATTTATGTATGCTAGGAACAAACAGGGCCCTAACACTGATCCCCGGGGAACCCCTGACTTCACATTCACAAAGGAGGAGCTTGTACCGTCAACCACTACTTCTTGGCATCGGTGGCTGAGGAAGCTAGAGATCCATGTTGTAGTAGTGCTTCCTATCCCATATCTCTGGAGTTTGTGTAGAAGCAAACTATGATTAACACGGTCAAATGCCTTTGCGAAGTCCATCACCAGCACGTCAGTTTGCTTGTGGTTCTCCAGATTGGTCATCAAGTCTTCTACAAAATCAAGGATCTGGGTCTCACATGATCTATTGATTCGGAAGCCATGTTGACAGTCATTGAGTATATTTTGCCTTTCAAGATGGCTCATGACTGTGCTTAAGATTATGTGCTCCAGCAGTTTGCAGACGACGCTGGTGAGGGATATCAGACGATAGTTGGCAGATCGGAATGCTCCCCTTTCTTGTAAATTGGAGTGACATGCGCTGTTCTCCAGTCTGCTGGAACATTTCCTGTGCACAGCGACGATTGGAAGAGGATTGTCAGTGCAGGAGCGATTTCTTTGGCTAATTCGTTGAGCACTTGGGGTTTGATGTTGTCAGGACCACATGCTTTGTAAGGGTTAATGGTTTTGAGAAGGGCAAGCTCACCCTGCTCTGATATCTGTATATCTTCCATGACAGGGTAGGCTCTGTTCATCATTATGGTCTTCAGATGGAATTCAGCTTCCGAGTTCTCTTTACCGTCACCAAAGACCGACTGGAACTGCTGATTGAGTACGTCAGCTTGGGATTTTGGGTCAGATGTCAATTGGCCATCCCGCCTCAAAGGGGAAACTCCAGCGTTTGAGGACTTTTGGTGCTTCACATAGCTCCAGAAGCGCTTGTTCTTGACATCTTTGGTCGGGGTGTCTTCCTCTGAGAAGATGCCGTTCATGTAGTTCCAATACGATCTGCGCAACAAGCGTTGAATGGTTCGGCGGAGTCCCAGTACCTCCCCTCTCAGTTCAATCGAGCCATTTTTCTTCATGCGTTTGTATTGGCGGTCTCTCTTGTGGATGAGCCTACGGATTTCAGCCTTGACCCATGGCTGATTTATCCTAGGTTTGGTGGTCTTATGAGGTATGAATTTATTCACTGCATCGGTGATTGTTGTCTTAAACTTCTCCCACAGCTCTTCTGTTGTCGCTGTTCCCTGTAGCCCCTGCATGTTTGAGCTCAGCTCCGTCGTTGCAGGCCTCAGGCCATCCCAGTCTGCCCTGCAATAAATTGGGATCTCTCGTATGATCTGTTTCTTTTTTAGTGTGTTGACCTGAAATTTGCAATATGGTATGCAGTCGTCTGATGTCCCGGGGATGACCTCAACTTTTCATTTCTGACGTGGCACGACTTGTTGTGCGCTGATGCTTTTCTTTTGTGTGCGTACACCTTATGCACCTGTGCACACCTTTAACTCTCCTGTGTGTACACCTTTAACTCTCCTGTGTGTGCACCTTTAACTCTCCTGTGTGTGCACCTTTAACTCTCCTGTGTGTGCACCTTTAACTCTCCTGTGTGTGCACCTTTAACTCTCTAGTGTGCACCTTTAATTCTCCAATAGTGTTTGGGACAAGGCTGGTTTAACAGTCATTTCAGGTCAAATGTGTAAAGACTGCCCGTAAATTTAAGGTCGTTTCTTAGAACACAAGTAATGAGGGAAAAAAAAAAAAACATTTTTTTTTCTTTAGTTGACATTTCCCGAATTTCTCCCTCCCATTTTCCCTTAAACGATTTAAAAAACCAAATCATAAATACTACCTACTTCTCCGTTGAACAAAGGTTGGTATGGAAGAAACTTTCGTTAGAAAAAAAATTATGACCGACAATTTTCATTCAAATAAATTTCTGTCCTAGATATTTCCAGATACGTTTAAGGTCGAATGGACCCTCCCCACCCCCTCACCCACCCCCTCACCTACCCCTCAACCACCCCCTCACTACCCCTCCTCACCCCTTCCCCACTCCTTCCCCACCCTCCTCACCCACCCACCCCCTCACCCACCCCCCTCACCTACCCCTCCTCACCCCCTCACCCACCCCCTCACGACCCCTCCCACCACTCACCCAACCCACCTCACCCCCTCCCCCACCCCCTCACACCCCCTCCCACCCCACACCCACCCATTCCCCATTCCTTCCCCACCCTCCTCACCCACCCCCTCACCCACCCCCTCACCTACCCCTTGAACACTGACACCTAAATATGCCCCTGGATGAAGTCAATTATGATTCCACCCGGAATTGTTTGTAAATCACTTAACATTGTAAACCACAGAACACACATCATGGCGGTAACTGGAACTACCTGATGGGAGGTCAACCACTCTAGGAAACAGGGGAGATAACATATACAGTTACTGTAACAAGTTAAGCCTAAGTATAACTGTGTAGATACTAGTCTATTAATATATTTTAAATAATATACCACATAAACCACATTTCTATCTCACGAGACAAATGAATGAAATAAACTGAAGAGACAAATTAATTAAATAAATTGAAGAGACAAATGAGTGAAATAAATTGAAGAGACAAATTGAATTAAATAAATTTAAGAGACAAATGAATGAAATAAATTGAAGAGACAAATTAATTAAATAAATTGAAGAGACAAATGAGTGAAATAAATTGAAGAGATAAATTGAATGAAATAAATTTAAGAGACAAATGAATGAAATAAATTGAAGAGACAAACGAATGAAATAAATTGAAGAGACAAACGAATGAAATAAATTGAAGATACAAATTGAATGAAATAAATTGAAGAGACAAATGAATGAAATAAATTGAAGAGACAAATTGAATTAAATAAATTGAAGAGACAAATGAATGAACTAAATTGAAGACACAAACAAATGAAATAAATTGAAGAGACAAATTGAATGAAATACATTGAAGAGACAAATGAATGAAATAAATTGAAGACACAAACAAATGAAATAAATTGAAGAGACCAATGACATTGATGATTCCTATATGGTAATGATGCGGATCATTGTAAATAAATGGCACACAAGATTGAGTTTGTATGCTTTAGACCCTGATACAGTTGGGGACCAAAAGATTAAGAATTGTATAGACACTTGGCATCATGATAGAAACCCGCTTACAATAATATAGGTGTTCAACATTTCCATTGACAAAGTTGCATTGTAAAGAGTGTCAACTCTAAAGCAAGTGTGTCTTATATTGAAACCATTCAGTTGAGAATGTATTCGTTTAACTGGGTATCAAGAATTGGTTGGTACGGAATGGCTAGCCAGAATTGGTTGGTATGGAGTGGCTAGCCAGAATTGGTTGGTACGGAGTGGCTAGCCAGAATTGGTTGGTACGAAATGGCTAGCCAGATTTGGTTGGTACAGAGTGGCTAGCCAGAATTGGTTGGTAAGGAGTGGCTAGCCAGAATTGGTTGGTACGGAGTGGCTAGCCAGAATTGGTTGGTACGGAGTGGCTAGCCAGAATTGGTTGGTACGGAGTGGCTAGCCAGAATTGGTTGGTACGGAGTGGCTAGCCAGAATTGGTTGGTAAGGAGTGGCTAGCCAGAATTGGTTGGTACGGAATGGCTAGCCAGAATTGGTTGGTACAGAGTGGCTAACCAGAATTGGTTGGTGCAGAGTGGCTAGCCAGAATTGGTTGGTTCAGAGTGGCTAACCAGAACTGTTGGTACGGGTGGCTAGCCAGAATTGGTTGGTACGGAGTGGCTAACCAGAATTGGCTGGCACAGAATGGCTAACCAGAACTGTAGGTACGGAATGGCTAGCCAGAATTGGTTGGTACGGAGTGGCTAGCCAGAAATGGAATGTGAAGCACAACTCAAATAGCGTCACCTTGTGCGTGGAGGACAGGTGAACCACAGCACACACATTATAGACAATATTTGCGCACCTTTCAGTAATAGATTACGATTTCAATTTATTGGAAGTTAGTCCTACAGAACCTTCACTCCGTTTAGTCCTGCATCACCTTCACCTTCACCTTCCAGATATATTAATCTTTGAACAATGGCCGGCTCAGCAAATCACTCACAATTTATTATAAAGGCGCCTGTTTGAAAAGAGAAACGATTCCCCCCCCCCCCTAACTTATTTACCCCCACAATCCATAACAATATTAAAGCTTAACACAGAACAAAGCTGAGTTCATGTTATTTCCCAATGGTGGGTCGGAGTGAGATATCTATAATTCATTTATAATACTGTAACTCTCATCTTTTGTACTATAACTCAAATCTGTACTACTGTAACTCTTGCCTGTAGTTCTGTGACTCGCATCTCTAGTACTGTAACTCACAGTTGTAGTACTATAAATCACATCAGTAGTACTGTAGCTCACAGCTATAGAACATTAAATCAAATCTGTGGTACTGTAACTCACAGCTGTAGCACTATAAATCAAATCTGTGGTACTGTAACTCACAGCTGTAGTACTATAAATCAAATCTGTGGTACTGTAACTCACAGCTGTAGTACTATAAATCAAATCTCTGGTACTGTAACTCACAGCTGTAGTATTATAAATCGTATCTGTAGCACTGTAACTCACAGCTGTAGTACTATTACTCATTTCTTTAGTACTATAACTCACATATATAGGTGCTATAGTACTATAACTCACATCTGTAGTAAAGCCGTATAATGGGGGAAAAAATTGTTAACATTTGATTTTAAATTTGGTTGATCTCACAATAACTCCGAGTAATATCTTCTTATTGTTGATGTTATTGGCGTATTTTGTCTCTAGACTCGGCTCTGTAACCTTACATTTGTTTAAATGTACGTCCTACTCATCACACACCGGCCATAAGCCGTCCTAGTTGCCGGTTACAAGACACTACAAATAACGTGTCGAGCAGAAATCATTAAATTTTATAAGTAAAGAGAAACATTGAAGAATGTTTTTAAAAAAACCTGCTAAATCCGGGCTCTTAACCTTTTTGCAGCGTTGCCCCACCCCCCCCCCCCCCCCNCCCTCTCTGTATTCCAACCACCCCCCATTCCCTCTCTGTATTCCAACCACCCCCCATTCCCTCTCTGTATTCCAACCCCCCCTCCCCCAGCAACACCGACACCCATGATAAAAATGCTATTAAACTTGATTGTCTGGGTGTTCCTGCGTCACTGACGTGTTCCCCCCCCCCCAGTACTAGAAGGGGGGATGGACAGCCCCGACCCTCCCCCAAAGTCTCCCAAGATGAGTGGACACCCCTGACCATGCCCCCGTACCCCAAGGGCGTGGGCGCCCTTGCTTAATAATCCTTGTCCTAAAGTAATAATTAGCTACATAACCTGGGGTGTTTTCATCAAATGCTATCTGTTAGAACTAGTCAAATGCCATGTGTTAGAACTAGTCAAATGCCATGTGTTAAAACTAGTCAAATGCCATGTGTTAGAACTAGTCAAATGCCATGTGTTAGAACTAGTCAAATGCCATGTGTTAGAACTACTCAAATGCCATGTGTTAGAACTACTCAAATGCCATGTGTTAGAACTAGTCAAATGCCATGTGTTAGAACTACTCAAATGCCATGTCTTAGAACTACTCAAATGCCATGTATTAGAACTACTCAAATGCCATGTGTTATAATTAGTCAAATGCCATGTGTTAGAACTACTCAAATGCCATGTGTTAGAACTACTCAAATGCCATGTGTTAGAACTACTCAAATGCCATGTGTTAGAACTACTCAAATGCCATGTGTTAGAACTACTCAAATGCCATGTGTTAGAACTACTCAAATGCCATGTGTTAGAACTACTCAAATGCCATGTGTTAGAACTACTCAAATGCCATGTGTTAGAACTACTCAAATGCCATGTGTTAGAACTACTCAAATGTCACATTTTAGAACTAGTCAAATGTCATAATTTATATCTGGTGTCACACACCCGTTCGAACGTACATGCTACTCCAGATATGAAATGTAAAAAAGGTGGATCATTTCAAACATTGAATCATCGAATCAATCATATCAGTAACAACAAATGATGGAGAGGTTAACAAATTAAAAACTTCCCGAATGTGACGAGTTTCCACAAATGAAATTTAACGTCAAACAAAACAAACCAGTGAAATCTATGACGCTAGGGCTAATCATTATGTATTGCTTTAGTCAGTGAAATCTATGACGCTAGGGCTAATCATTATGTATTGCTTTAGTCAGTGAAATCTATGACGCTAGGGCTAATCATTATGTATTGCTTTAGTCAGTGAAATCTATGACGCTAGGGCTAATCATTATGTATTGCTTGAGTTGATTTAGGTTTACTTCGTTGATTGTATCCACTGCATCTGTAGTGGTGTGTGCAGTAGTGAATACAATGGTGTGTGTAGTAATGAATGTAATGATGTGTGTAGTAGTGAATGTAATGGTGTGTAGCAGTGACTCTAATGGTGTGTGTAGTAGTGAATTTAATGGTGTGTGGGGTAGTTTCTGTAATTGATCAAACCTTTTCCACAGTAACATTAGGTCTTAGATGGGGGACGAATGGGATCAAACTTTTTTCAAGGTAACATTAGGTCTTAGACAAAAACGGCGAATTGGATCGTACCTTGAACACGATACAATTACGTCTTTCATGGGGGACGAATTGGATCAAAGCTTTTTCACGGTAACATTGGGTCAAAGATGGGGGACGAATGGGATCAAACCTCGATTAAGGTAACATTAGGTCATAGATGGGGGACGAATGGGATCAAGCCTTGATTAAGGTAACATTAGGTCATAGATGGGGGACGAATGAGATCAAACCTTGATTAAGGTAAAATTGGGTCATAGATTGGGGACGAATGGGATCAAACCTTGATTAAGGTAACATTAGGTCATAGATGGGGGACGAATGGGATCAAACCTTGATTAAGGTAACATTAGGTCATAGATGGGGGACGAATGGGATCAAACCTTGATTAAGGTAACATTAGGTCATAGATGGGGGACGAATGGGATCAAACCTTGATTAAGGTAACATTAGGTCATAGATGGGGGACGAATGGGATCAAACCTTGATTAAGGTAACATTAGGTCATAGATGGGGGACGAATGGGATCAAACCTTGATTAAGGTAACATTAGGTCATAGATGGGGGACGAATGGGATCAAACCTTGATTAAGGTAACATTAGGTCATAGATGGGGGACGAATGGGATCAAACCTTGATTAAGGTAACATTAGGTCATAGATGGGGGACGAATGGGATCAAACCTTGATTAAGGTAACATTAGGTCATAGATGGGGGACGAATGGGATCAAACCTTGATTAAGGTAACATTAGGTCATAGATGGGGGACGAATGGGATCAAACCTTGATTAAGGTAACATTAGGTCATAGATGGGGGACGAATGGGATCAAACCTTGATTAAGGTAACATTAGGTCATAGATGGGGGACGAATGGGATCAAACCTTGATTAAGGTAACATTAGGTCATAGATGGGGGACGAATGGGATCAAACCTTGATTAAGGTAACATTAGGTCATAGATGGGGGACGAATGGGATCAAACCTTGATTAAGGTAACATTAGGTCATAGATGGGGGACGAATGGGATCAAACCTTGATTAAGGTAACATTAGGTCATAGATGGGGGACGAATGGGATCAAACCTTGATTAAGGTAACATTAGGTCATAGATGGGGGACGAATGGGATCAAACCTTGATTAAGGTAACATTAGGTCATAGATGGGGGACGAATGGGATCAAACCTTGATTAAGGTAACATTAGGTCATAGATGGGGGACGAATGGGATCAAACCTTGATTAAGGTAACATTAGGTCATAGATGGGGGACGAATGGGATCAAACCTTGATTAAGGTAACATTAGGTCATAGATGGGGGACGAATGGGATCAAACCTTGATTAAGGTAACATTGTGCAGGCTGCGGTAAGGTAAGTTGTATTTCTTGTTCGTGTTCAATAAATTAAGTGTATTTAAACACTTTCATATGCACAAATAATATCTTTTTAAAAAAATCAATAGCATCTTTTGTATTTGATGTGAAAGACTCGATATGACGTGACAGCCATACACCCTGAACCCCCACAACAAAAATATACAAACGTTTGTTCTAGAATACGACAAGTTCATCTCTCCCCCACCCCCACCCCGGCTTAGAATCATCTCACCTTACAAGGGTCGTGCTATCTTTTCTGATTGACAGACACATCTAGTTCCAATTGTCTCAATCAAATGGTTATCATTAGCCACCAACTTAGTGGCCAGGCAAACAGTCGATCAAATTGTTGGGTAAGTACAACTATACGACTTACTGGATGCACATACAACTATACGACTTACTGGATTTAAATACGACTTACTGGATATAAGTACAACTATACGACTTACTGGATTTAAATAAAACTATACGACTTAATGGATTTAAATACAACTATACGACTTACTGGATGTAAGTACAACTTTACGACTTACTGGATTTAGTACAACTATACGATCTACTGGATGTAAGTTCAACTGTACCACTTAGTGGATGTAAGTTCAGTTCGTTTCTATCAAAGGTTATTCAGCTTTAATAATTCATGACCTTTCAGTAATAAATCATGACCATTCAGAAATAAATCATGACCATTCAGAAATAATTAATGAATATTCAGTATTAAATCATGACCATTCAGTAATAAATCATGACCATTCAGTAATAAATCATGACCATTCAGTGATAAATCATGGCCAATCGGTAATGGAAATGTGTTCAGAACAAATATGTAACTATAAATAGTCCTTTTATTTACTAAATTACATTATGATTTATATTGCATTGTTTAACTTGTATTTAAAGAAGTTGTTTCTAATGTTAAGAGGTTGGTATCAATAAATAAAATGCCTTCTTACAAATATTGTTTTTTGTGGGGGGGTGGGTGGGGGGGTGGGGGGGGGGGAATAGTGAAAATCATTTTAATATTGACGGAACAAGTTTAAAATGTAGGGGGGGGGGGGGGGTAAATAGTGAAAATCATTTTAATATTGACGGAACAAGTTTAAAATGTCTTTAGTTTATTTATATATCATCATTAGATCCGTGATATTTCGCCTCTAAAATATGAATGCAATTTAACTTCGCATTAACTTAGAAACACCCACCCTGTCAATCCAAAATTCTCCACCGTTCAAAGCTTCGTGCGTAGTTTGGGCTCTAGAGTTTTTAAAGATGATGCAAACGATATTTGAGATGACCAAGATCCTACCTAACAGAGGGATCATAGATTTGAACTGTGAAAACGCTCATACCAAAGTACACGTTGTTTTCAGATCTCGGGGTAACCCTGACAAACTGTAGGACAACCATGTCTGACCAGGAACATCAACCCATCCCAGCCGGACAGGAAAGTAAGGCATCCACGGGTGACCAGGCCAGAGGTCAGGAGAATCCAACTTTTTCTTGTGCCCTAGATGATGAGGTAAACTGCTGGTTCCGGTCCATACGTCACACTTTCCCATTTCGATATTCTAATATATTTTTTTTCCGACTGGATAAGATGATTTCTCAGTAACAAACTTACTCTTTTAAACATTGTTTTAATGCAAGCTTTAAAGAAAGTAATGCAATTTTCGAGAAATGTTACTGGTAGTATCGAATCGGCTTCACCTTTAGATGCGAAAAATAGTCATATAATCGATTTTAGTGAGTATTGAATAGTGGCAATGCAGTAAATAGATTTCATGGACGCGTTGTTTCTTAGATCTGTATATAAGCCTGGGAAATGTTAGGCCAGTTTAAATAGTGTATACATACAGTGACCAGATTTGGCTGGCTGTTACCATGTTATACCTATATTGTTTTCCCTCTTTAAAAAAATATTTTAATTTTTAGGATTGGGTTTATAATAATTAAAATGTATTTGTGTATATCAGGGGTTAGTGCTAAACGAAAAAAGAAAAGAAAAGATTATTTAAAATAAGTTTATTCAACGTCGCTTTAAAACCATTTAACATCTCATCAACAAAACACAGACGCCCACAAATTTTGCCTTGATTTGGAATTTTTATTATATTTTTTAAAATTTCAAACCAAACTGACTTTGGATTTTTCAGGGAAATGTTGATCCTCCAAAACCTATTAATGATGTTGATCCTCCAAAACCTACAAATGTCCCTAAAATTGAAGACGAAGATCCACTTGACCTCAGGTTTGGTTTTTGGAAGTTCAAAAGTGAGATGATGGGCAGATTACTCTCAAAACTCTACGTTTTCAGCTTGATGACAGGAGCAGTTGCCATGTTGTCTGTGGCGGGACTCAAAATCATTAATATGTATGTAAGTAAATCATTAATATGTATCTAAGTAAATCATTAATATGTGTGTAAGTAAATCATTAATATGTATGTAAGTAAATCATTAATATGTGTGTAAGTAAATCATTAATATATGTGTAAGTAAATTATTAATATGAATGTAAGTAAATCATTAATATGTGTGTAAGTAAATCATTAATATGTGTATAAGTAAATCATTAATATATGTCTAAGTAAATTATTAATATGTATGTAAGTAAATCATGAATATGTATGTAAGTAAATCATTACTATGTTTGTAAGTAAATCATTAATATGTAAGTAAACCATTAATATGTAAGTAAATCATTAATTTGTATGTAAGTAAATCATTAATATGTATGTAAGTAAACCATTAATATGTATTTAGGTCAATCATTAATATGTGTGTAAGTAAATCATTAATATGTGTGTAAGTAAATTATTATATGTATGTAAGTAAATTATTAATATGTTTGTACTTAAATCATTAATATGTAAGTAAATCTTTAATATGTATGTAAGTAAATCATTAATATGTGTGTAAGTAAATTATTATATGTGTGTAAGTAAATTATTAATATGTTTGTACTTAAATCATTAATATGTAAGTAAATCATTAATATGTATGTAAGTAAATCATTAATATGCATGTAGGTAAATCATTAATATGTATGTAAGTAAATCATTAATATGTAAGTAAACCATTAATATGTAAGTAAATCATTAATTTGTATGTAAGTAAATCATTAATATGTATGTAAGTAAACCATTAATATGTATTTAGGTCAATCATTAATATGTATGTAAGTAAATCATTAATATGTATGTAAGTAAATCATTAATATGTATGTAAGTAAATCATTAATATATATGTAAGTAAATCATGAAAGGAGCATAAAATGTTTCGAGGATTGGGACACTAGGAGAAGACCATCTATTGACCTGTTTCGAAGTATGTAAAGCTAAGCAAGAATTGCATTAGTCTTGTACAGTTTTCAAAGGCTTCTCTAAAGCTCTGCACAAAATCACTTGGCAACGAACAAAGATTAACAAATACCTGGTGAAAAAAACGCATTCCTTAGTTTGATTCTCCATTGCAGACATTCATTTTACTTTTGTTACATAACAACACAGCTCATGTCAGTTTGCCTCTCCATTGCAGACATTCATTTTACTTTTGTTACATAACAACACAGCTCATGTCAGTTTGCCTCTCCATTGCAGACATTTTACTTTTGTTACATAACAACACCGCTCATGTCAGTTTGCCTCTCCATTGCAGACATTTTACTTTTGTTACATAACAACACAGCTCATGTCAGTTTGCCTCTCGATTGCAGACATTCATTTTACTTTTGTTACATAACAACACCGCTCATGTCAGTTTGATTCTCCATTGCAGACATTCATTTTACTTTTGTTACATAACAACACCGCTCATGTCAGTTTGATTCTCCATTGCAGACATTCATTTTACTTTTGTTACATAACAACACCGCTCATGTCAGTTTGCCTCTCCATTGCAGACATTTATTTTACTTTTGTTACATAACAACACCGCTCATGTCAGTTTGCCTCTCCATTGCAGACATTCATTTTACTTTTGTTACATAACAACACCGCTCATGTCAGTTTGCCTCTCCATTGCAGACATTCATTTTACTTTTGTTACATAACAACACCGCTCATGTCAGTTTGCCTCTCCATTGCAGACATTCATTTTACTTTTGTTACATAACAACACCGCTCATGTCAGTTTGCCTCTCCATTGCAGACATTCATTTTACTTTTGTTACATAACAACACCGCTCATGTCAGTTTGCCTCTCCATTGCAGACATTCATTTTACTTTTGTTACATAACAACACCGCTCATGTCAGTTTGCCTCTCCATTGCAGACATTCATTTTACTTTTGTTACATAACAACACCGCTCATGTCAGTTTGCCTCTCCATTGCAGACATTCATTTTACTTTTGTTACATAACAACACCGCTCATGTCAGTTTGCCTCTCCATTGCAGACATTCATTTTACTTTTGTTACATAACAACACCGCTCATGTCAGTTTGCCTCTCCATTGCAGACATTTTACTTTTGTTACATAACAACACCGCTCATGTCAGTTTGCCTCTCCATTGCAGACATTCATTTTACTTTTGTTACATAACAACACCGCTCATGTCAGTTTGATTCTCCATTGCAGACATTCATTTTACTTTTGTTACGTAACAACACAGCTCATGTTTCAACTTGTTGCCTAAATTCTCAGGGATTTTTTCATTATTGATTTCGACATATTTCTGCAGAACGTTGTAACTACACCCTCTCACCACCACAAAAAAATAAAATTAAAATAAATAAATAAAAAAACTGGTTCCTAAGAAACGTTGCTTCATTTCAACTCGCACCATTTACCCTAAACAAGCAACCAGAATCAAACTCAGTCAATAAAACGGTTGCCGGAAATTTGATCGAAAGAAATTTCGTCGACGGTAAATTGATCGACGGAAATTTGATCGAACGGAAATTTGGTCTATTCTTTTTTTCAGTTCACACGTTCATATTTTCGTCAAATTTCTTTCTGATCGAACTCTACTATAAAGTAAAACAAAATAATGCTTTCAAAAAGAAATTTGAAGCAACATTTTAACGTAAAAACTGAAAAAAAGTTTCGACCAAATTTCCGTTCGATCAAATTACCGTCGATCAATTTACCGTCGACGAAATTTCTTTCGATCAAATTTCCAGGCACGCAATACGACAGTTCAATCAAATTGGGTCAGTCGAACCGGGCCACTCAAACCAGGTCAAACAAACCGGCTTAAACGAACCACCTGAAAAGAGACGGGCCAAAAAGGCCACAGCATCAGGTCTACCAAACTGGGTCAATCAAACCAGGTCAATCAAACCAGGTCAATAAACCAGGTCAATCAATCTAGGTCAATAAACCAGGTCAACCAAATCTCGGCAAACTAACCCCTCTGTATCACATATTTCAGATGACAGCTCTCCAGACCCAGTTTCATCTCCAAGACGTCACAAAGGAGGACTTCACGAGGGCCCATTCCATCGGTGTCTTCATTTCCTGTCTGCTCTGTGGCTATCTGGGAAGTGTAGGTATTAGTAATCTCAGTCATGTCCGGGGGTGGGGGGGGGGTGGGGGGTGTTGCAGCTCATGCCTCGGGTAATATTTTTATATTTATAATTCTGTTATTTTTTTGTATAGGAAACACAAGGCCCATTCCATCGGTGTCTTCATTTCCTGTCTGCTCTGTGACTATCTGGGAAGTGTAGGTATTAGTAATCTCAGTCATGTCCGGGGGTGGGGGGGGGGTGGGGGGTGTTGCAGCTCATGCCTCGAGTAATATTTTTATATTTATAATTCTGTTATTTTTTTGTATAGTAAACACAAGTAATGCAAGTAACACGAGTAACACAAGGAACACAAGTAACACGAGTAACACGAGTAACACAAGTAACACGAGTAACACAAGTAACACGAGTAACACAAGTAACACAAGTAACACAAGTAACACAAGTAACACGAGTAACACGAGTAACACAAGTAACACGAGTAATATGTTGATGCATTTTTAACCAAAAATGTCCGCAAATGTTGTCGATCCCAGACCTTAGAATTGGCTTTTAAATTAATCGATATGAATAGATATAGAGATATATGAATGCGCTAGCAGCTAGGGTATCCATGTAAGGCTGGAAACGAATTCATTTAACTACGTTAGGATACTTAAAAACCATTGGAGGGATTTCCTCTTTTTAAACGGAAATATAATAACTTTAAATAAGCTCAAAGTAAACTAGATCTGCTTATATATATATATATATATATATATATATATATATATATATATATATATAAAAATGAGATAGGCTGGCCGTATAACACATTAAAAAAATATATATATATATATATATATATATATATAAGAATGAGCTAGGCTGGCCGTATAACACTTTAAAAAATAATCAATTTAACAACGTCAAAATCTTAAAAAAACAATTATAGGAATTTCTCTATTATTTTACGCACATCGAATCAATTTAAATATGATAGTAAAATAAAATACGTCTGTTTATATTCAAGTATATGTTTATGTATTATTATTATAAATTAGAAAAAAAATAATATAACAATTCAATAATTAGTTTAAATATTTTATCCGAATTTGAACGTTAAGATATTCTTTTTATTATGACAACTGGTCCTCTGTGTAGAACTGTTTGTAATTATAAATCATATTATATTGGAAACCCAAACACTTGTATTTTATTATTGAATAATTAATAATGTGAAATTAAATTTAATTGTATATGAATTGCCCAAATCAGGCGTGCACAACTCAAAATGTAAGGTGGGCCGTAAGACTTTATGAAAAAAATTGAAAAAGAAAATAAGACAAGGGAAAAGCTATTAAGAAAATAATAATATAAAGAATATTTCGTTACTTCGCGGGCCGCCTAGTAGGTGCTGGCGGGCCGTATGTTGTGCAGGCCTGGCCCAAATAAATTCTGCTATCATTAGAATGAGACAGCCTCAATAGTCCTTTATTAACAAAAATCATCTATGAATTAATATGACACATTTAAAAGAAACCAAATTTAATTGTATGATTATAGAACTTAAGTATTGACACGAATGTGCGTGTATTTGGTATAAAAGGCAGTGGCGTAGCTAGGGTTACGAACCGCACCGGGGGATACCATCTCAGGGGTGACACCAAATTAAAAAATCGCAGATTTACAGAGGACAGACTGCTCGGTCTAACCGAATTACACAAAAGAATAACCGATTAAACGTACATTTTCCGCACATGTAGAAATTCCAAATGCGCGCTTTATCAACATTTCAAGGTTGATGCGTCAGAAATGAGGTGAATCAGGTCTGAAACCATTTAACCATGAAACAAAGCCGATCGAAGTGTTCGCTAACTTTCTAAGTGACAGGAAGCTATTTTTATCTAAAGAGTGAGAAATAAAGCTTTCCCTTGATACCAAATACGATGTGGTCAGGCGAGCCTATCTACATGAATCCAATAGGTAAAAATTAAAAACATTAAAAAATGAATTTTTACACCTTTATAAGGTTAACAAAATAATATTTTTTTTAAAATTTGCTTAATTTGCTTATTTCTTATAATAGGTCTAAATAATTTAAATTAATCTAATTTAAAAAAAAAATGAAAAATGAAATACCATAAATACTCAAAAATTAATCTTTTCACCGACTCTTGACTAGCACCGCCCCCTTAACATTTAGGCACGATTGTCACAAAGCGCACGGCCTTTGACATGATGTCTGTGATGTCACGTTTATCTGCTACCTTTACCTTTGGGCTGATCTTCTTTAGGAAGTTAATCTTACACAGCATTATCTGCAGACTAAAGGCTTTACTCTTGACAAAGTGGTGACCATTGCAACCTAGAGACCTTAAGATTGTTTATGCACGAGAAGCGCTGTCACCTGGTGGAGCATGCTATTGAAAAGACACTTTTAAATCAAACCAATGTGGAATTTCGGTTGAGAGAAGATTACAGTTTAAGAAGAAAATGACAGGAGAACAATGAAAAGATGCTGGACTCTCTCTGTGACAAGAAAACTGTCGGGAGATGCTGGAGTGTATAGATCGCTTTCATTCTGAATCCCAAAGCAGATCATCAGTGATCAAGGAAGTAGCAGATATGTTTTAGCGTGTTCAATCCAAGAGTCTGCTATCAGCAAGTGAAAAAGAGTTATTGGTATCCGTTCAAAAAGTGACGTCTTTCTATGATGAGTTATCAGGAGATGACCTTTCAAAAGAAATACCAAGGCTTAGAAGACACCCAAAAGCAACTAATATTTAACTTCAAAAAGTCATGGATAGGTCAGTATTTGATGTTTTGAAATTCATAGCTGAATGAGACTTCCGAATCTATTCCAATACCCTCGCTAAGCCTTCAATTGTTTCTTACGATCTGTGTGCCTAAGCGAAACTTTTCAAAACTAAGGCTTATCAAGAAATATTTACGGTCCACCGAGGGACACTCAAGGCTTTCTAAATTGGCTCTACTATTAGATGAAAGTGATTGACAGGTTTTCAGCTCTGAAAATTTTAAATAAAGTAAATTTAATGTAAAAATAATAATTATAACGTAACTTTGCTAAAGTTCTTAAATACATTTAGACCTTTCATTAATTTGTTCTTGTCATTGCTACACTGTCGACTTATGTTTTCGCTGGGTGGCCGAGTGGTCTATACTGACTGAAACCAAATAGCTGGTGGTCTGGAGTTCAATCCCCACCAAAGCAAAATCCCAAGCACACCGGGTGGAGGGGACTCATTAGCCTTTGAAGGAAACTCTTCTAAGACCAGCACCCCGGGTGGAGGGGACTCGTCAGCCTTGGACGGTAACTCATCTAAGGCAACTCTGAATTCAAACCCTGAGCCAAAATGATCAATACATTGATCAATACATTGATCGTGGGCCCTCAAATATGAAAAAAAAGAAGAGGAAGAAATCCATCGTGGTGGAAAAAGAGGTGGGTGGGGTGGAGGGGTGACATGAGTTTACCGCTCCGGATTACACCAACCCTAGCTACGCCACTGATAAAAGGCATTCTATTATGACCTCAAATTAATTGAAGAATAACAAAAGAGTATTCCATGTACATGTTTCAATGTAGCAGTAGTATTAGTACTGGTATTAGCTGTAGTATTAGTACTGGTATTAGCTGTAGTATTAGTACTGGTATTAGCTGTAGTATTAGTACTGGTATTAGCTGTAGTATTAGTACTGGTATTAGCTGTAGTATTAGTACTGGTATTAGCTGTAGTATTAGTACTGGTATTAGCTGTAGTATTAGTACTGGTATTAGCTGTAGTATTAGTACTGGTATTAGCTGTAGTATTAGTACTGGTATTAGCTGTAGTATTAGTACTGGTATTAGCTGTAGTATTAGTACTGGTATTAGCTGTAGTATTAGTACTGGTATTAGCTGTAGTATTAGTACTGGTATTAGCTGTAGTATTAGTACTGGTATTAGCTGTAGTATTAGTACTGGTATTAGCTGTAGTATTAGTACTGGTATTAGCTGTAGTATTAGTACTGGTATTAGCTGTAGTATTAGTACTGGTATTAGCTGTAGTATTAGTACTGGTATTAGCTGTAGTATTAGTACTGGTATTAGCTGTAGTATTAGTACTGGTATTAGCTGTAGTATTAGTACTGGTATTAGCTGTAGTATTAGTACTGGTATTAGCTGTAGTATTAGTACTGGTATTAGCTGTAGTATTAGTACTGGTATTAGCTGTAGTATTAGTACTGGTATTAGCTGTAGTATTAGTACTGGTATTAGCTGTAGTATTAGTACTGGTATTAGCTGTAGTATTAGTACTGGTATTAGCTGTAGTATTAGTACTGGTATTAGCTGTAGTATTAGTACTGGTATTAGCTGTAGTATTAGTACTGGTATTAGCTGTAGTATTAGTACTGGTATTAGCTGTAGTATTAGTACTGGTATTAGCTGTAGTATTAGTACTGGTATTAGCTGTAGTATTAGTACTGGTATTAGCTGTAGTATTAGTACTGGTATTAGCTGTAGTATTAGTACTGGTATTAGCTGTAGTATTAGTACTGGTATTAGCTGTAGTATTAGTACTGGTATTAGCTGTAGTATTAGTACTGGTATTAGCTGTAGTATTAGTACTGGTATTAGCTGTAGTATTAGTACTGGTATTAGCTGTAGTATTAGTACTGGTATTAGCTGTAGTATTAGTACTGGTATTAGCTGTAGTATTAGTACTGGTATTAGCTGTAGTATTAGTACTGGTATTAGCTGTAGTATTAGTACTGGTATTAGCTGTAGTATTAGTACTGGTATTAGCTGTAGTATTAGTACTGGTATTAGCTGTAGTATTAGTACTGGTATTAGCTGTAGTATTAGTACTGGTATTAGCTGTAGTATTAGTACTGGTATTAGCTGTAGTATTAGTACTGGTATTAGCTGTAGTATTAGTACTGGTATTAGCTGTAGTATTAGTACTGGTATTAGCTGTAGTATTAGTACTGGTATTAGCTGTAGTATTAGTACTGGTATTAGCTGTAGTATTAGTACTGGTATTAGCTGTAGTATTAGTACTGGTATTATTG
This sequence comes from Lymnaea stagnalis, assembly GCA_964033795.1. Taxonomy (NCBI): domain Eukaryota; kingdom Metazoa; phylum Mollusca; class Gastropoda; family Lymnaeidae; genus Lymnaea; species Lymnaea stagnalis. The sequence continues at coordinate 2,275,398 of CAXITT010000008.1, forward strand.
GGCCATAGTTAGCAAATACGTCGGTAACAATTGGGGAAAACTATTTTAAAAAAGGGACATACATATTTCATTGTCAAAATACCTTTCCAAGCTCACATACTAAGAGTATAAGGTTTAGATGTTGAAACAATGAAATAGATCAATGTATAATTCATTGAACTCAATGTTGAAGTTGATAGGGATAGTCTTATCTGATACTACTGGAAAAGGCACACTGTTACTGCCGTGGATAGAAATACCGGATCACGACTGGTGAATGAACTTATAGGTAACATCATCCATCATACTTAACGTGTTATGCACTAAATTGACTAATCACCGCATTTGTTTCGTGATTATAAATAACACTCTGATCTTTACAGTATAAGGGCGTTACAATTCATATATTTGTTTTTGTTGTTTTTTTAAACTAGGATTGTTGAGGAGGCTACAGTACACTTTAAAAACTTTTTATGTACGTGAGTGACGTCACTTCCGTTATAGTAATATCTTAAAACCTGAAACAATACTGACTTGAATAATGGTACATAGATCATTGAAAACAGAATTGTCACTTATCCATTTTAATAGTTTCTGTTTTTACATTCAAAGGCGAATTTTTAAAGTGGTTGGTTGGTAGTGGTCGCCCTGAGCACATTGAAACTATACAACAATAAGCAATAAAAGATGTTTTAAAATAAAATGTAATACATATTGTGGTAAAATTGGAGTGGGATATATAATGTTTACTTAGTTTAGGGTCGTGCCAAAAGTGGGCCAAGAGTGGTAAAGCCCCTGGGCTGCTTTTATTCATGTTTATTAACAAATAAAAACGTAATGGGAGTTGCTTAGTCACTTCCTTGTTTGGTCACGTGATGAGAGTAAGCCATCACTAGGCTGCTACACACAACAAAAGATACTTCATCAGTGCTGCCCCAATGTCATGTTACTTAAAAATTTTACCTTTCGAAATATTCTGGAATACACGCGTTTTTTTAAATGAAATACATAAATGTGACAATACATATACGTCAGTTATAATTAAAGGAAGAAAGTTATTTCAAGAAAAACTTGTGAGCGATATTCGATGGGAACTATCAATACTATCATCGACAGGCTGTTGTGAGCTCCGTGCGTGCCCATGACGTCATTTGCGTGTTTATTCAATATTGGTGCAGGAGTCATTCCCCTTTGTTTATTTTATTTTTAATTTTCATTGGACGAAATGTCAGCATACCCATGACGTCATTTGCGTGTTTATTCAATATTGGTGCGGCGAAAGAATATTTTAATAACCGGTTGGAACAAGATTTCATCTGAATAATTAACAAAGGTCCACTTTGTCAAGTCATTGTCTTAAATTTTCTTTATCCTTAAGCGGAAACTTATGCAGACTTATACCGATGTCCTTAACTTGACTGTTTGAACAGCCAAAAGCCGAACATTGCCTAGGCATCTTGAATTTCTAGTTGTAGTGTGTATCGGGCTACTGTTGTCAAGCACTAGTGTGTTGTATACAGCCTACCGGAAGTCTTACTCGTTTTTACTCTCATCACGTGACAAATCAATCGACTAAGTGACTCCCATTAAATATTTGTATGTTGGGGATAAGGATGCGAAATTTAGATTTTCCCCCAGATAGCACACATTACGCGCCACAGTAAGGTTGGGTGCGCAAGACAGCAGAAATTACGTCATAATAGGACTGGGTGCGCAAGACAGCAGAAATTACGTCATAATATGACTGGGTGCGCAAGACAGCAGAAATTACTTCACAATATGACTGGGTGCGCAAGACAGCAGAAATTACTTCACAATATGACTGGGTGCGCAAGACAGCAGAAATTACTTCACAATATGACTGGGTGTGCAAGACAGCAGAAATTACTTCACAATATGACTGGGTGCGCAAGACAGCAGAAATTACTTCACAATATGACTGGGTGCGCAAGACAGCAGAAATTACGTCATAATATGACTGGGTGCGCAAGACAGCAGAAATTACGCCATAATAGGGCTAATTGCCCAAGACACCTCAAATTACTTCATAATATGACTGGGTGCCCAAGACAGCATACATTACTTCACAATATGCCTCGGTGTATTTTTTTTTATCTATTTGAAGAAACATGTCTTAAAATGGTTCTTAAAAGACTTTTTATCATTTTCAATGTCCCTCAAAGATTTAGGCAAACTGTTTCACAATTAAGGCGCAATAACTTCAAAGGAGCGCACTCCGTATGACTTCTTTCTGTGTCCATCCACACTGGGAACTCTGAGTAAGGACTGTGTGGAAGAGCGCACTCCGTATGACTTCTTTCTGTGTCCATCCACACTGGGAACTCTGAGTAAGGACTGTGTGGAAGAGCGCACTCCGTATACCAGCTTCCAGAAAATGTGTAGGACAGGAATACATTTGATTGCACATCAATATTTCTGGCAACAAACTGATGTTTGAAAGGTTGACATCAAGCAACAAACTGATGTTAGAAAGGTTGACATCAAGCAACAAACTGATGTTTGAAAGGTTGACATCAAGCAACAAACTGATGTTTGAAAGGTTGACATCAAGCAACAAACTGATGTTTGAAAGGTTGACATCAAGCAACAAACTGATGTTTGAAAGGTTGACATCAAGCAACAAACTGATGTTAGAAAGGTTGACATCAAGCAACAAACTGATGTTAGAAAGGTTGACATCAAGCAACAAACTGATGTTAGAAAGGTTGACATCAAGCAACAAACTGATGTTAGAAAGGTTGACATCAAGCAACAAACTGATGTTAGAAAGGTTGACATCAAGCAACAAACTGATGTTAGAAAGGTTGACATCAAGCAACAAACTGATGTTAGAAAGGTTGACATCAAGCAACAAACTGATGTTAGAAAGGTTGACATCAAGCAACAAACTGATGTTAGAAAGGTTGACATCAAGCAACAAACTGATGTTAGAAAGGTTGACATCAAGCAACAAACTGATGTTAGAAAGGTTGACATCAAGCAACAAACTGATGTTAGAAAGGTTGACATCAAGCAACAAACTGATGTTAGAAAGGTTGACATCAAGCAACAAACTGATGTTAGAAAGGTTGACATCAAGCAACAAACTGATGTTAGAAAGGTTGACATCAAGCAACAAACTGATGTTAGAAAGGTTGACATCAAGCAACAAACTGATGTTAGAAAGGTTGACATCAAGCAACAAACTGATGTTAGAAAGGTTGACATCAAGCAACAAACTGATGTTAGAAAGGTTGACATCAAGCAACAAACTGATGTTAGAAAGGTTGACATCAAGCAACAAACTGATGTTAGAAAGGTTGACATCAAGCAACAAACTGATGTTAGAAAGGTTGACATCAAGCAACAAACTGATGTTAGAAAGGTTGACATCAAGCAACAAACTGATGTTAGAAAGGTTGACATCAAGCAACAAACTGATGTTAGAAAGGTTGACATCAAGCAACAAACTGATGTTTGAAAGGTTGACATCAAGCAACAAACTGGTGTTTGAAAGGTTGACATCAAGCAACAAACTGATGTTTGAAAGGTTGACATCAAGCAACAAACTGATGTTTGAAAGGTTGACATCAAGCAACAAACTGATGTTAGAAAGGTTGACATCAAGCAACAAACTGATGTTTGAAAGGTTGACATCAAGCAACAAACTGGTGTTTGAAAGGTTGACATCAAGCAACAAACTGATGTTTGAAAGGTTGACATCAAGCAACAAACTGATGTTTGAAAGGTTGACATCAAGCAACAAACTGATGTTAGAAAGGTTGACATCAAAACATGGCTGCTCCTTTTTAACAGAAGGAAAACCTGATGAACAATTTCCTTAACACATATTTCAAGAGCATTTACAGTTGTCCTTATTTTTCAGTTATAGATGTAAAAATTTGATTGTAAGATTTATAATTTCTCAATAGCAGGTAGAATATATCGCAAAATGTGTTCCATTATTATACCGGTAACATTGGGTCAAATCGTTCTTGTCTAGCTATATAAGAATGAGCGAGACTTAACGAGATTATCCTTATAACGCTAAAACATATTGATTTGAAATACGTTCGGATTCTTAAAAACATTATATTGAATGTCTATTATTTTACGGAAATCTAATCACTTTTAATGGCGGAATATAAAATGTATGCGGTTTTATTTAAATCAAAGTTAAACTATTGTTATTATGAATGACATATTCATTTATTTTTTTTAAAGGAACTATTTTAAGCATTTTATCTCAATTTGAATTTTTTTTTTTTTTTTTTTTTTTTAGGTTGACATCAAGCAACAAACTGATGTTAGAAAGGTTGACATCAAGCAACAAACTGATGTTTGAAAGGTTGACATCAAGCAACAAACTGATGTTTGAAAGGTTGACATCAAGCAACAAACTGATGTTTGAAAGGTTGACATCAAGCAACAAACTGATGTTAGAAAGGTTGACATCAAGCAACAAACTGATGTTAGAAAGGTTGACATCAAGCAACAAACTGATGTTAGAAAGGTTGACATCAAGCAACAAACTGATGTTAGAAAGGTTGACATCAAGCAACAAACTGATGTTTGAAAGGTTGACATCAAGCAACAAACTGATGTTAGAAAGGTTGACATCAAGCAACAAACTGATGTTAGAAAGGTTGACATCAAGCAACAAACTGATGTTAGAAAGGTTGACATCAAGCAACAAACTGATGTTAGAAAGGTTGACATCAAGCAACAAACTGATGTTAGAAAGGTTGACATCAAGCAACAAACTGATGTTAGAAAGGTTGACATCAAGCAACAAACTGATGTTAGAAAGGTTGACATCAAGCAACAAACTGATGTTAGAAAGGTTGACATCAAGCAACAAACTGATGTTAGAAAGGTTGACATCAAGCAACAAACTGATGTTAGAAAGGTTGACATCAAGCAACAAACTGATGTTAGAAAGGTTGACATCAAGCAACAAACTGATGTTAGAAAGGTTGACATCAAGCAACAAACTGATGTTTGAAAGGTTGACATCAAGCAACAAACTGATGTT
>CAXITT010000008.1:2283170-2304692 GCA_964033795.1 Lymnaea stagnalis
CAGGCAGCACCAGGTACCCGCCCCAGGCAGCACTAGGTACGCGCCCCGGCCGGACCAGGTACACGCCCCAGGCAGCACTAGGTACACGCCCCAGGCAGAACTAGGTACGCCTAATAATAAAGGAATTAGTTTGATAAATAAATAACCCTCTTAGGTGCATATATCGGGGTAATGGAGTAGGGTGTCTACATTCTCTTTTTACAAATAAGTTTATGTTTACCAATTACTAAAATAGAGTTCAATGGTGCTAACAAAACGTTAGTGCATGTACATAAGTAACAGCCATACTGCAAATAAACATATCAAAACACAATAATCTCACTCACGTGAAAAATGTATCTAAAAAATAGCGCCACATTTTTTTTCATTTACAAAGATGGGTTCAGATTTTCTTTTTAAAAAAATGAAAATATATTTTTTTTTTGTACTTTGCCTAAATTAAAGTGGATGTATATTTTTTGCGAGATTAATAACATGTTGTAAATCATCTGTCAAGGCTGTTACCGACGTCAAAAACGGGTCAGAGTTCTTTAGAGAAATGAATTCTTGATCTTACGATTTTTCTATAATAATAGAGGGAAAAAACAAGACGAAAGTTGGCCTGAAATTTTCTTCACCTGTAAACATTGACTACCAAAAGTATTAAGATCTATTGTTGGTAGGATTTCGTCTGTATTATACCAGAACAAGCAGACCAACCAGACGAAGCAGACCAAATCGCTACAAAAAAACAAAAAAAACAATAAAAACCGCTTAACTGGCTTTCAAATGACGTCATTAGTTCTTTGATTGGAATTAAAATCTGATTTCATTGTCAGGATCAAATTTACTGTACTTGCAAACATTGACTTACCAGCATTCTTGCACCTATAATTTCATGTGAAATCCTATATAGATATAACATTTACTTACCAGCATTCTTGCAACGATAATTTCATGTGAAATCCTATATAGATGTTACATTTACTTACCAGCATTCTTGCAACTATAATTTCATGTGAAATCCTATATAGATATAACATTTACCTAATCTCTTACAGTTTGGAAAAATAAATATTCCGGTCTGGATCGGCATCGCGTCGTTCCTGAGTGGAGTCGCCATGATGGCCCCTGCTCTGGTCCACTTGGCCAGCCCTTACCACCTGTAAGTAGAGAACCAATATAATCAAATAGCTCACTCAGAGAATCGTCCTTGGAAGACGCTTTCGTTATTCCATAGTAATGCAGTGGTCTATAGTAATACATAGTTAACGCCTTTGTGCTCTATAGTAATACATAGTTAACGCCTTTGTGCTCTATAGTAATACAGAGTTAACGCCTTTGTGCTCTATAGTTATACATAGTTAACGCCTTTGTGCTCTATAGTAATGCAGAGTTAACGCCTTTGTGTTCTATAGTAATGCAGACTTAACGCCTTTGTGCTCTATAGTAATGCAGAGTTAACGCCTTTGTGCTCTATAGTAATGCAGAGTTAACGCCTTTGTGCTCTATAGCAATACAGAGTTAACGCCTTTGTGTTCTGTAGCAATACAGAGTTAACGCCTTTGTGTTCTATAGTAATACAGAGTTAACGCCTTTGTGTTCTATAGTAATGCAGACTTAACGCCTTTGTGCTCTATAGTAATGCAGAGTTAACGCCTTTGTGCTCTATAGTAATGCAGAGTTAACGCCCTTGTGCTCTATAGTAATACAGAGTTAACGCCTTTGTGCTCTATAGCAATACAGAGTTAACGCCTTTGTGCTCTATAGTAGTGCGGAGACGGCATAAATATTAAGTGTTAGAAAACTATATGAGAACCATTGAAGTGTAGAAAAACAATACGGGAGTCTATTTTCAACAAAGGGAAAAGATTTTTTGTTCTATATCTTGTCCTTTAACAATGACCGTTCTTAATAGATCTTGCCTTCTATTTGTCCAACACTTCCCACACATTAGTATACAGCTGCCTATTATACATGTGTTATTGTAGAGACATAAAGAGTTCGTCTCCATGAGCCGAAATCAAACAGATTGCTATAAAAAGTGACTTAAAAATGCCCCCCCCCCCCCGGGCCACTTTCCCAATAAGCAGTTGAGAAAAATTAATGTAAGGCAACACAAACTAGAATGACGTTCATAAGAAATAGCTTTACAAACTGTCACTTTACACCGACGCTATGTTTAAGAAATAGCTTTACAAACTGCCACTTTACACCGACGCTATGATAAAGAAATAGCTTTACAAACTGTCACTTTACACCGACACTATGTTTAAGAAATAGCTTTACAAACTGCCACTTTACACCGACGCTATGTTTAAGAAATAGCTTTACAAACTGTCACTTTACACCGACGCTATGTTTAAGAAATAGCTTTACAAACTGTCACTTTACACTGACGCTATGATAAAGAAATAGCTTTACAAACTGTCACTTTACACCGACGCTATGTTTAAGAAATAGCTTTACAAACTGCCACTTTACACTGACGCTATGATAAAGAAATAGCTTTACAAACTGCCACTTTACACTGACGCTATGATAAAGAAATAGCTTTACAAACTGCCACTTTACACTGACGCTATGTTTAAGAAATAGCTTTACAAACTGTCACTTTACACCGACGCTATGTTTAAGAAATAGCTTTACAAACTGTCACTTTACACCGACGCTATGTTTAAGAAATAGCTTTACAAACTGCCACTTTACACCGACGCTATGATAAAGAAATAGCTTTACAAACTGTCACTTTACACCGACACTATGTTTAAGAAATAGCTTTACAAACTGCCACTTTACACCGACGCTATGTTTAAGAAATAGCTTTACAAACTGTCACTTTACACCGACGCTATGTTTAAGAAATAGCTTTACAAACTGTCACTTTACACCGACGCTATGTTTAAGAAATAGCTTTACAAACTGCCACTTTACACCGACGCTATGATAAAGAAATAGCTTTACAAACTGTCACTTTACACCGACGCTATGTTTAAGAAATAGCTTTACAAACTGCCACTTTACACCGACGCTATGATAAAAAAATAGCTTTACAAACTGCCACTTTACACCGACGCTATGATAAAGAAATCGCTTTACAAACTGCCACTTTACACCGACGCTATGATAAAGAAATAGCTTTACAAACTGCCACTTTACACCGACGTTATGATAAAGAAATAGCTTTACAAACTGTCACTTTACACCGACGCTATGATAAAGAAATAGCTTTACAAACTGCCACTTTACACCGACGTAGAGGAAGGCATCTTTGAACGCCAGCTTCTCTTTTTCATTAATTTCACTTTTGTTCGTGTGCTTCTGGCTGGAAATGTTCGGTCGGCTAATTGACCCACTTCCCGTCTACCTATCGAACTGAAACTTGGTACATAGAATCGTTGCCGATGACAACACTCTATCAAATTATCAGACTGTGTTGTCATAGACAGTTTTTTTTTAAAGGGAAGATGAAGGAAATATGATGCCACCGATTCAATGAAATACAATTCTCGATAACTGCGTTAAATGTGATTCTTAAAGATAAATTGGCAGTTGACTTTGCTGCTTAATATTTTCTTTTGTTTTTTTTCCCGTAATAAATCTGTGGTGTCATAGCCGGGTGATCATTCGAAGATGAAGATCTAGTTCCCGTAATAAATCTGTGGTGTCATAGCCGGGTGATCATTCGAAGATGAAGATCTAGTTCCCGTAATAAATCTGTGGTGTCATAGCCGGGTGATCATTCGAATATGAAGATCTAGTTCCCGTAATAAATCTGTGGTGTCATAGCCGGGTGATCATTCGAATATGAAGATCCGATAATGATAAAATAATTGTAAAATACTTGTCAGGATTTATACCAAAAAGTTTCGTTTTTAGGGGTCGTTTTATTATCTCCACCCCACCCCCCAATCTAAATCACCAAAACAATTATCTGTTGCACTGCAAAGTCATTAACAAAAGATTTTCTTGGTCAAAATAATTGTATTTATTGACATTAATGGTATTGACATTGATGGTATTGAGATTGATGGTCTTGACATTGATGGTATTGACATTGATGGTACTGACATTGATGGTATTGACATTGATGGTCTTGACATTGATGGTATTGACATTGATGGTATTGACATTGATGGTATTGACATTGATGGTATTGACATTGATGGTATTGACATTGATGGTATTGACATTGATGGTCTTGACATTGATGGTATTGACATTGATGGTATTGACATTGATGGTTTTGACATTGATGGTCTTGACATTGATGGTATTGACATTGATGGTCTTGACATTGATGGTCTTGACATTGATGGTATTGACATTGATGGTCTTTACATTGATGGTATTGACATTGATGGTATTGACATTGATGGTATTGACATTGATGGTCTTGACATTGATGGTATTGACATTGATGGTATTGACATTGATGGTATTGACATTGATGGTCTTGACATTGATGGTACTGACATTGATGGTATTGACATTGATGGTCTTGACATTGATGGTATTGAGATGTACATCACAAACAGTGTTGACGAAGGTGCGTGCAGTGGACAACTGTGTCCAAAATAATAGTGTTGCCGTTTGTATCCAATACCAATTGTATCATTTTTAATAGTAATAAATAATATGCTCATTTAAATTATACTTTTTTTTTTTAAGTTGCTCTTTTAACAAACCAGTCAACAGTTGGCCAATGTCCGTTTTATTTCAGAACCATTGACCACACCACAAAGGATTTCTTCTACAAGCCTTTCTTGTGTACAGGTCCAGTTAACATGACTCAGCTACCTTCGGCACCACCGGTAGCACTTTAAGAACTTATTGTAGCACCGTTTCAAGGAAGATAAAATCCCATGAACAATCCCTACACCTTAAAGATATTCCAATAAATGACATTAATTGATTTAAAGTTTAGAAACACAACACGGTAAATGATGTAGAATGTATTCATAAGTCTATAGATCATTTCAAATGTGTGGCTAAATGATGTAACGTAAGCAATGCCCACTGCCGGGCTACTTTCTCTTTCACCAGCGTGACGACATGGTCTACGCCATATTTATGATGGCGCACGTGGTGTGTGGCCTCCTGCTTCCGGTGGTATCTGTTCTGGCGCCAATCTACATAGACAATAACTGTGTCGACAAGAGAAGGCTCGGATTATTTCTAGGTTAAAATGTATCAACAAACTGGTCGGGGGGGCTCATCGGAACTTTTAAAAAATGACAAACTTTAAGAACAGACGATCATAATAAAATAAGAGATTTTTTTCAAGTTCTATTGTGCCCCCCCCCCCCTTTTTTCATTTTTTTAGATCCACCCCTGCTTATGTCGGGCTGCTTAACCAAGTTCTTTTAAATGTTCACTGAAAACACAATATTGGGCTAAATGACAACTCAATAGGGCTTATCGGAACTTTTAAAAAAAGACAAACTTTAAAAACAGACGATCATAATAAAATAAGAGATTTTTTTCAAGTTCTATTGTGCCCCCCCCCCCCCTTTTTTCATTTTTTTAGATCCACCCCTGCTTATGTCGGGCTGCTTAACCAAGTTCTTTTAAATGTTCACTGAAAACACAATATTGGGCTAAATGACAACTCAATCATTAACTAAACAAACCTCTTATCAAACAATCAAACTCTCCCCAGGTATTTTTGTCATTCTGAGTGAACTGGCCCCAATCTCAGCCATAGGTGGCGGGGGATTTTTCGGACAGTTCGCTGTGGACCTTAAAGGTAATTAAAGAATGTCGATTGTAATTAAGTGAGATTTTGGTCATCATCATCAGTGGCACTATAGCCCATGTAGGGCCCTGGCCTGCTCCACCATATCCTTCCATTCGGAGCGATCTATGACTTTCCACCTCCATGCGCGAACCCCCAATTTCAATACAGTTGAACCCGGTTATGTCGTCGGCCTAGAGGATTTCGAGATAACCAATGATCAAGATAAACGAAAATCAAAATGGTGGCAATATATTAACATGTGCTTGAAATTCTCTATGCATATGATGTGTGTTTATAAATGAGAATGTACATGCACGTCTTTTTTTAGTTTTTTTTTTTTTTTTTTTTTTTTTTAAACAGCGTTGCCGCAATTTGTTTGATGAAGCGATCGGAAGTAGTTATTACAACAGAATTCCGACACAGGAACCAATCAAAATGCTTAGTTTATTTAAAGTTCAGTGCTACATCACATGATACACAAAGTAGGCCAGGAAAATATCAAATTTTGCTTGAAATTTCCGGCGATTGAAAGGTTCGGTTGCTTCCGTAATTTTCTCTTTGACGATAAGCCATATTTATCTTGAATAGGAATTAACAAACTTTCCAATACCAAATACATTAGGATTTGCCCAAATACTCATAACAAATGGTCTTGTGGATCAAGATAGCCGAGGTTAAGTGGCAAATTTAGACCCTTTGAGATATTAGTGTTCGACGACAAAATAATCGACACATACAAGGAGAAAATGCTAAGACAAAGAGAGCATTTGGCGGTTCCACTTCAAAAACGTCTACTAAAAAGAGTTGGCGAGTTAACCGATGTCGAGATAAGTGGGTTCTACTGTATTTAATAAAAGAGACTTGCACCCCTCAGACACACCCTCAGACACACTGTTATGTATGACACTTTTTCCCCGTGCGTGAACTTTGCTTGACCCAAATTAGATTCCTAGCACACGCTACGTTCATAGATGGGCGTGGCTTATCTCTTTGATGTATCGTGTTTACTACCGACTTCCAATTACACATGGTTAGTATGTCTACTGTTATCTCATGGAACGTTCTCGATTGTATTAGAAAAGTAAGGGTGTGTGTAGGCACGTCGGTAGACCCACATATATAAGGGATTGACAGGCACAGAGAGAGACGGAGATTGATTGATAGTTTTAACTTTACGAGACAATAGTATTATTCTTTGTGTGCTCATATGTGCTTATTCGCAATCATCATTCATCATTATTAATTGGCACATTGTGCTAAGTGTGTACCGGTACAATATTTTCCGATACTCTGTAAGTTGATGATTTTTAATTATATTTCTTTTGTTTTGTAATTGTATTATTACTAAATTAAATCTTACGAATTGTAATTGGCAACTGTTTTTGCTATTGAATAATTTCTCTGTGGTATCGTCCCTTTGTTAGACACTGTTTGCAACGAGCCAATAACTTAAAACAAAAGATTAATTTTTCACAATAGAAGCCAGTGCGTAACACACACCCTTAGACCCACCGTCAGATACACCCCAGGGGGCACATTTGTGTTCTATAGATAGAGGAGTGGCGTTATCAGGCAACTGCGGCGCTTTTTTCCTGGAAGGGTGCGACAAAAATCTTGGCCCCCTCGCGGGTGGCACTAACTCTAGCTACAAGAGTACATCTTAAAACCAGGGTCTTTTTACAAACATTTGTTTTCGGTCTAACTTAATCCCTTTACAAGTAAATCTATATTCTTAGAAAGCCCCATTCAAACATGAATATGGATTATATTTCATCTAGTTAGATCAGTTGCTCTCATCATTTATAATGCCGCGACCCTTTAATATATTTCCTCATGTCATGGCGACCCCCGAACACAAAATTGTTTTCGTTGCTATTTGTAGGGTATGTGTGTTTCCGATGGTCTTATGCCATCCATGTGAAAGGGTCGTTTGACCTCCAAAGGGGTCGCGACCCCCTGGTTGGGAACCGCTGAGTTAGATATCAAAGCAGCTCTGAATAAATTTTTTTCTATCTCCTTGCATCAGTCTTTTTTATAAAAATAATTTTGTTTAAAAATTTTTGTATTAACATTAATTTTATTAATCCGTTTTGATCAGAGACGGAACTGAATGTCTTAGACCCTCGCTTTGTCCCTGCGTGGTGGCTGCCTGTACTTCTCTATGGAGCCTTCATGTGCCTGATCAGCTACAACATAGCAGGGTTTCCCACACGACTCGTCCCGAAACGTCAACAAAAGATGGCACTGGTCAAGGCTGCCCAGCTTTACTTTGGTGAAGGGGAAGGATTCATTCATAACGGAGAATCGAAAAACATTTCGAGGTTTGATTTCTAAGCCACATATTGTGTTTGATTTATTCTATTTATTTTATTGACTTGATTTTTATTTATTTTTTTGTGGGCCAGTGGGTGGAGGAGGTCAACCGTCGGAATATTTCTTGACAGCCAATAAACATTTGTCATAAACTTAGCCTTTCCGAAAATAAACCAATTCTTGGTATAAAATTTTAAAGCTTTAAAATATTTCGCTTTGAATTTTCATTTATAGAGTTGTCAGCCCTGGCCTCGGGCGCCACTATTTTCTTTATATGGAGGGCGACATTGTGAGCCAACGCCTGTCGTTTTTTTCGTGGAAGGTGGTGGCAAAAATCTTGGCCCACCCCAGCTACACCAATTGGGTTGGGGGTTGGGGGTCATTTTGAAAAGTAACTTAGCCATTAAAAGTGAGTTGTCCTATAGTTGGTCTGATATCTCCCGGTCTTATGATTGTTACAGATGGTGCATGCCTTCGCTTTCATTCGCGACTTTTGAACCGAAATTCGTATTTTAAACCATCAACTGAAAATGGAGAGCAAATGTTCAACTTGTAATAATCAACGGATAAGTACAAACTATCTGTGACGTCATGCCCTGGTGTCACAGTCAGGTCTGTGATGTCACGTCACAGTCAGTTCTGTGATGTCACAGTCATTTCTGTGATGTCACGTCACAGTCAGTTCTGTGATGTCATGTCGCAGTCAGGTCTGTGATGTCATGTCGCAGTCAGGTATGTGATGTCATATCCTTGTGTCCCAGTCAGTGTCGGGCGAAAAACGGAAGGCTGTGGCAAGGGGCATTTATTTTGTTTAAGAAGAGGGAACCTACCTTCAAGCTTTAATGTGGCCTGGTTCTAGAGTCGAGTTGAGCCACCAGCATGGCTCAGCTAGGTCAGTTTTCTGCGGTCTGGGGAGCGGGCAGGAGGGTTCAACGGTCCCGCCTTTGAGAATTTAATAATAAATTATCGGGACTCATCTTAAAAGGACTCCTCGTGAATATTTCATTGGATCGGGTCACACTGAAGTTAGACGCTTGGACCAAGTACCTACAACGTCTGATCAGACGGATATTTTATATTTGACAGTGTGACGTATTACATTTTTATGTCTACAGCAGCCGAACAGAGAACTTGTACACAGAGTTACAAGACATGGCGCACACAGAGGTGAAAGAGACAGAGACACAGCCCACAGTCCCTGTCCAAACCGTCACAGAAACTAGCGACAGAGTTAGTCTACAAGGAAGCATTGTCTTTAAAAGTCTCGCCTGGCCTCGGTATGGCATCGTCAGTGGAATAAAAGGTATTTAGCCGGCCAGCCACTAAGAGGGGAAACACCTGTCATGTGGCATGGTATTAACTGGCACTCATTAGATACATTGTCAAATCTGATGACTCCTGTAATGTATTGACGCTGTTATCAACTAATCCTTGTAACTAGTCCTTGTAATCATATATTTTTAATGGCTCCTAAAATCTAATTTGGGAGCATGATAAGAAATATCTCAGAAGAGTAAACGCCGGGAAGGGAAGATTTGTCTCATGGAGATGGTTAGGGAGTGAAAGTGGGGAAGGGAAGATTTGTCCGATGGAGATGATTAGGGAGTGAAAGTGGGGAAGGGAAGATTTGTCCGATGGAGATGATTAGGGAGTGAAAGTGGGGAAGGGAAGATTTGTCTCATGGAGATGGTTAGGGAGTGAAAGTGGGGAAGGGAAGATTTGTCCGATGGAGATGATTAGGGAGTGAAAGTGGGGAAGGGAAGATTTGTCTCATGGAGATGGTTAGGGAGTGAAAGTGGGGAATGGAAGATTTGTCTCATGGAGATGGTTAGGGAGTGAAAGTGGGGAAGGGAAGATTTTCTCGTGGAGATGATTAGGGAGTGAAAGTGGGGAAGGGAAGATTTGTCCGATGGAGATGGTTAGGGAGTGAAAGTGGTGAAGGGAAGATTTGTCTCATGGAGATGGTTAGGGAGTGAAAGTGGGGAAGGGAAGATTTGTCTCATGGAGATGGTTAGGGAGTGAAAGTGGGGAAGGGAAGATTTGTCTCATGGAGATGGTTAGGGAGTGAAAGTGGGGAAGGGAAGATTTGTCTCGTGGAGATGGTTAGAGAGTAAAAAGAAAGACGGAAACTGTGGGTCGAGATATCCCGGTGTTTTCTACTGTGTTCTTTTCTTTGTTATATTTTCATTTCTATTGTTGGCTGAGGAAGGCTTTATGCCGAAACGTCCTTGTTTTTTGTCCTGTTACCTTATTTCAAGCTTCCACATACCTCGTTTCACTATTTCATGTTTTACTTGACCCGGACCAACCGGATAACAAGTCAACAAATGTGATCAGCTTGAGAGACTGTCATGTATCTGTCAATATTTAGAGAGACTGTCATGTAACTGTCAATATTTAGAGAGACTGTCATGTAACTGTCAATATTTAGAGAGACTGTCATGTAACTGTCAATATTTAGAGAGACCGTAATGTATCTGTCAATATTTAGAGAGACTGTAATGTATATGTCAATATTTAGAGAGACCGTAATGTAACTGTCAATATTTAGAGAGACCGTAATGTAACTGTCAATATTTAGAGAGACCGTAATGTAACTGTCAATATTTAGAGAGACCGTAATGTAACTGTCAATATTTAGAGAGACCGTAATGTATCTGTCAATATTTAGAGAGACCGTAATGTAACTGTCAATATTTAGAGAGACCGTAATGTAACTGTCAATATTTAGAGACACCGTAATGTAACTGTCAATATTTAGAGAGACCGTAATGTAACTGTCAATATTTAGGGAGACCGTAATGTAACTGTCAATATTTAGAGAGACCGTAATGTAACCGTCAATATTTAGAGAGACCGTTATGTGCCAAAGTGTCCTCGTTTATAGCCATTTTAATTGTTTCTATAGTATAGTAGTTACTATCCTAATGTCTCATTTTTATTTTAGTTAGTTTACATGTTTTTAATAATTGTAAAGCGCTTAGAGCTTTAAGGTAAGCTTTATAAAAATGCCTAAATAAATAGATAAATCAATAAATAATAAGGCCGATTCTGGCGCGAAATTCTCTTGTGCAGTAGGTGCAGGGGAATGAGGCGCATCTCCGGGAGCAGAGTCAGACCGGGCCTTCCAGGCATGTCTCTTATGCTCTGCAGCGGCTGTTCTGCCAACTTCATGTTGCATGGAGCTTCAAAGTGGAACGCCATGAAGTTCGATCCTTTGCTTGTTCCTCCCACGTGTCTGGGTTTATGTTGAACGCTTTCAGTGAGGCTTTTAGGTTGTCTTTAAAGCGTTTTTTCTGTCCGCCAGCAGACAGACCGCTTTCCTTGTTCAAGCTTACCATAGAAAATTCTTTTTTTTTTTGGAAGACGGTCATCTGACATTCTCACAACATGTCCCTCCCAGCAAAGCTGGGATTTCATCAAGATTGTGAAGATGCTGGGGAGACCTGCCCGTGTGAGCACCTCAGTGTCTGGGACCCTGTCCTGCCATTTAATGTTGAGGATTTTTCTGAGTCTTGTTGTATGAAAGTGTTTCAGCATTCTTGCCTGGCGATGGTAGACCGTCCACGTTTCACGGGCACAGAGCAGCGTAGGGAGAACTGCCGCCTGATATACTTTCAGTTTAGTTTGAGAGACTATAATGTAACTGTCTATATTGAGACAGCGCAATGGTACTGTGAATATGTGAGACCTTAATGGAACTGTCAATACTTAGAGACCGTAACGTAAGTGTCAATATTGAGAGACCGCAATGTAACTGTCAATGACAGATGAACTAGTTTTAATGGTAGGCTATATCCGAATGTTTCCACGCCCATATACAAAACAGATAAGATTAAAATCATGTGCATTTGTTCTTCACAGACATACCCTTCCAGTTGGTCCGAGTTATCGTCAACCCCGCCCTCACGCTCTTCCTTGTTGTCATGGTGATAACAGCCGTCCCGCTGCGTGGATCCGACGGCATAAAGCAGCCGTTCCTGATCTTTGAATACGGTGTCAGTGTTACAACATCCGGTTTTGGAAGTGAGTCATCTTGTCACCCTTGGTCTCAAGGCTCCTCTGGAATCATCCCCCTTGGCCATGTTGCTGTCATTATTTGGTGACGTCATGACACCTTTTTGTTGTTAAAAAAACTAATGTTTATTGTTAACTGTGTTTAAGTATGTTCAAGGTTCGCCCATAAGTGGTGGGGGTGGGGGAGGGGGGGTTCACATTGCTTAAACAGGTTTTTCCGAATACAAATTGGAATTAGCGTCGACTTGAAGCTAATTTCGGGACTTTTAGGGTAGCATTGGCCATGAGCAACTCTATTTGAAGGTCGGCATAGGCTATATTTCAAGGTTGGCATATGCAATAAGAGTAAACGCCGGGAAGGGAAAATTTGTCTCATGGAGATGGTTAGGGAGTAAAAAGAAAGACGGAACCAAATAAGAAAATGTCAAGGTTGGCATAGGCAATAAGGAGTTGCATTTCAAGTTTGGCATAGGCAATAAGGAGTTGTATTTCAAGGTTGGCATAGGCAATAAGGAGCTGCATTTCAAGGTCAGCATAGGCAATAAAGAGCTGCATTTCAAGGTCAGCATAGGCAACAAAGAGCTGCATTTCAAGATCGGCATAGACAATAAGGAGCTGCATTTCAGGGTCAGCATAGGCAATAAAGAGCTGCATTTCAAGATCGGCATAGGCAATAAAGAGCTGCATTTCAAGGTTGGCATAGGCAATAAGGAGCTGCATTTCAAGGTCAGCATAGGCAATAAAGAGCTGCATTTCAAGATCGGCATAGGCAATAAAAAGCTGCATTTCAAGGTCAGCATAGACAATAAAGAGCTGCATTTCAAGGTCAGCATAGACAATAAAGAGCTGCATTTCATGGTCGGCATAGACAATAAAGAGCTGCATTTCAAGGTCAGCATAGACAAATAAAGAGCTGCATTTCAAGGTCGGCATAGGCAGAGAGGAGCTGGAATTCCAACATTTTTATTAGTGATTCGGAAAGAACAAATTGTTGCCAGAGAATTTTCTGTTTCCAGCATTTAAAAATATTTTGTAATGGCAATCGGTTAAATTCTGCATCAATCACTTTGTGATCTGAATGAGAAAACACTCCGTAGGTGACATTTTCTTCAGACATTGCTGTCGAAATTCATCCAAATTACCCCAACACTGCTTATGATTCTGGACTGCTGGGAAACTCGCTTCTTATGAACGACAAACATTGACTGAAACAGAAGCATTTAAGACTCAAAACAAACATTGACTGAAACAGAAGCATTTAAGACTCAAAACAAACATTGACCACTTCGATGAGAAGAAACGTGCAACCAATACTTGTAATATTTGATTAGATTTTAATAGTACAGATTCAATCCTCAAGTGCCACTCACACATACAAACGCACATACACACGCACACACACACGCACACATACACACGCACATACACACGCACATACACACACGCGTGTGTGGATGTATTTTGATTGTTTAGAACCCATTAATTCATTTCTATCAAAATCTTTCAGGACGCATTTTGTTGTTGTTCGTCCGTCAAAATCGACTAGGACCATCTAGTCATTCGGTTTGGGGGGGGGGGTGAGTTCGTAGGTGATTGGCTAGTCCGATTCGTGCTCGGAATACTCTCTGGCACCGCGAGCAGAGGATCGTTGCTGCTGTCGGTGATCTAATGTTGCTCTTTTGGGCTAGTCTGCGTGTCTCAGCTCTGGCATCCTACTGGCTTCATGAGATTAAGCCCCCTTCTTGACAGCTGATCTCCACCTGGCTGTGTCCAGGCTGTCTGCACCCATTCAATAGGGCTGAAGACCTTTAGTGTCACTTTTATTAATCTTTGTAACGCTTTTTTTGTTTACCTCCTTGGGATCGCTTGTTTATCGTGAGTTCTCCGAAGAATATCTGTTTTGGGACCCAGCGGTCTTCCATACGGGCTACGTGTCCCATCCAACGGAGTTGAAACTGCATCAGGGAGGTGAAGACACTAGGTAGGTTCGCTCTAGCGAGGACCTCTGTGTCAGGCACTTTGTCTTTGTTTCCTGAGGCAGGTTGTGTGAAAGTGGTTTAGAGTCTTGGCGTGACGCTTGTAGACTGTCCACCTTTCACATCCATAGAGCAATGTCAAGAGGACTGCTGCGCTATAGACCTTGATCTACGTTTTTCGTCTGATACCTCTCCTGTCCCAAACAGTGCGGAGCCTGCCAAATATTGCACTTCATTTTGCGAGTCTGGCATTCATTTCGTCATCCATGACGACAGATCTGGAGAGGGTGCTGCCCAAATAAGTAAATGTATCCACCGTGTTTAGATGCTTGTGATCATCTTGGGTTCAACGTAGGGCTTACTGGGAATTGGCAAGCCCGTGGTGGAGTCCTTAAACGCATCAGAGAGCATTGCAGAATACATAATACTGAAGAGTGTGTCAAGGACACAGCCCTGCTTCACACTGTTTGTGACAGGGTATGCTTGATTGACCGTTGTCAGGCCATAATGCCATTATGGAGTTGACGGATGATGTTGTGAACTTGTCTGGGCATCCGTACTTCTTCGTGATTTTCCACAGGCCACCTCTATTGACCCTGTCTAAAGCCTTATTAAGGTTGGTGAATGTGGAATATAGGTCCGTATTTTGCTCCTGACATTTCTCTTGAAGCTGTCTAGCAGCAAACACCATATCGATAGTTCCGCATTCTTTGCTTAAACCGCATTGACTTTCGGGTTGGAGACCTGGCTCCAGATGTGCATTCAGGCGGTTCAGAAAGGCTCGGGCTAAAATCTTGTCCGCGGTGGACAGCAGTGATATTCCACGGTGATTGTCGCAGGCCTGGCGGTTTCCTTTGTGTTTGTACAGGTGGATAATTGAGGTATCTTTGAGGTCCTATGGTACAGTCTCCGTCTGCCAGATGATCTGGAATAGTCGCAATAGCTTAACCGTCAGCGCTGATCCAGCCTCTTTGTAGATTTCGGCAGGAATCATGTCGGAGCCAGATGATTGCCACTGGACATTTGGCGGATGGCTGTCTGTATCTCGACCAAAGTTGGGACAGCATCCAGTGACTTGTTCGTTGCGACCTGAGACAGTCTTTCAATGGCCTCAGCATTAATGGTGGAAAGCATATTCATCACATTATCAAAGTGTTCCATCCATCTTTCCAAGATTTTCTCTTTGTCTGTGATGAATGTAGAACCGTCTGCACTAAGGAGAAGGGAAGAGCCTGAGGTGGTAACACAATAGATTGCTCTCGGGCCACTGTAGAACATCATGTCTTTCTTGTCTGCAAAGCCCTGAAAACTCATCAGCTTTCGCACTCAATAAGGCGTCTTGCATCTGGCACAGTTGCACCTTTACCTTGCTGCGTATGCTCCTCAGTGCAGCTGTCTTTGCTGTTGACATTCCGTCATCATGGAGGGCCTTGTACGCTCGACGTTTTTGCTCAAGTAACATTTAGATCGCTGTGTTGATTTTATCAAACCAATCCCTGTGTTTCCTGGTAGATGGTCCGAGGCGCTTAGTGGCTGTGCTATGCACCGTCTCATGAAGTTTGGTCCAAGCTTTTTCCACGTCCTGGTTGTCCAATGTGATGGTATCAAGACATTCATCCGAGGTGTCAACAAAGGCTTGTCTCACATAAGGGATCTTCAGCTTACTGATGTTGAGGCGTTTCGGAGCTTTGGTGACCTGAGCTCGTCTCTTAGGTTGGATGTGAATTTGCATCGTTGGGACGATGAGGCGGTGATCCGTCCAGCATTCTGCGCCGCACATGGCCACACATGGCCACACATGGCCTTAGTCATGTCCTACCGGCCCCTATTTCTGACGATGACAGTGTTTTGAACGGGGTGCATCCAGGAGGTCCTGTTGCGCTTTCCAACACTATACTTCCCCATCGCTCCCAACAGGAAGTGTAGTCATTGCCGATACGTGCATTGAAATCTCCAAGAATAATGAGTTCGTCAGCAGTCGATAAGGAGGAGATGACAGTGTTCTGGTCCTTATAAACTGGATGACGATAAACAAGCTCAAATTAAATGATGATAAGACTGAGCTGCTCCCCATCGCGACCGCTCAGAAG
Source organism: Lymnaea stagnalis (assembly GCA_964033795.1). NCBI lineage: Eukaryota > Metazoa > Mollusca > Gastropoda > Lymnaeidae > Lymnaea > Lymnaea stagnalis. Next base: position 2,299,286 of record CAXITT010000008.1, read on the forward strand.
CAAAAATCTGCAAATAACACTACATCCATTACTCTCTCAGGTGTGCGTATTGAGTTAGCTCAAACAGTGCGGTACCTGGGTGTCTACCTAGATGGAAGACTAACTTTTGAAAGTCATATTAACATGCTATGCAAGGCGATTTTTCTAGAGCTGCGCAGGATTAGTCACATCAGGCCCTTCCTAACAATTGATGCAACAAAGAGGCTGATGTCTGCATTTGTGCTATCACGCATGGACTATTGCAATGCTCTTATGGTGGGTCTTCCAGCTACGCTCCTGGATAAAATTCAAATAGCACAGAATAATGCGGCTCGCATTGTTCTCCGCAAACGCAAGTTTGACCATGCAAAAACACTTCTGAGAGAGCTGCACTGGCTGCCAGTGCGTGCTCGCATGGAGTACAAAATAGCAACTTTGTGCTACCGCTGCTTACATGACCTGGCGCCGTCCTATCTGAAAGAGCTGCTGACGCCTTATGTACCCACTAGAGAGCTCCGCTCATCCGATAGTGGCAAACTCTCGACACCACGTGTTTGCCTTGAGACTTACGGAAAGCGCACTTTCGCATTTGCTGGTCCACTAATTTGGAATGCCCTTCCTGTCGATCTCAGAAACAACCAGACACTGGAGTCCTTTAAAACCGATTTAAAGACACATCTATTTCGCAAACACCTTCTGGGATGATTGTCAACATTATTTTCCAGTTAATGCATAATGGCTGTGTTGCTTATGGTTGAAATGGCTAGAAAGACTTTGCCATTGTATGCTTGTACTTAGTTTTTGTCGTGTTGCGTTTGTTTTAAATGTGGTAAACTATAGATTTGTTTTTTGTTGACTTTGTACCGCGCTTCGAGCCTTTGGGGATGAAGCCTGTTTTTGAAATGAACTTTATTATTATTATAAAACTTATCTTTGGCCTCTTCTGTATTTGTCGTGGTGGGTGTATAGGCACTGACTAAAGTGGCAGCCTTCTTTCCATGGCAAAAAAAAAGGGGGGGGGGGGTTCATTGTCACGAGACGGTGATTGATACCCTTTGGAGAGCTGGAGAGCTTGCTTGCAAGAGAGGTTTTGATAGCAAAGTCAACTGCAGCTTCTCGCCTTGCGTCAGGGCACTCGAAAAGAAAGAATAGCTAGCAAGCCTTTCTGTGAGTTCACCTTTGCCAGAGAGTCAGGTTTCACTGAGGTCGGAAATGTCTATGTTGTATCTGGCAAGTTTATGGGCGATGTGTGCCGTGCGTCGTTGGAGTCTATTTGTAGTGTCTCTGTCAAACAGTGTGCAGATGTTCCATGTGGCAATTTTAAGTGAAATATAGTTGATCTTTGTCTTTCGACCGCAAATTGGGTCCCCGCCGACCATGGTTAGGCGGCCAGGACATGAAGGACCAGGCAATGTTTAGGGCACCTTTTCTAGCCCCTTCCTCATGCATGGAGGTGAGCAGTGCTGTCCTGAATAGGGCTGCTCAGACACTCAGGTGGCTGCCGAACTCCACTTCTGCTCCAATCAGTGAAGAGCGACCCTATAGCCTGAGTCGCATGTGTGCTGGCTTAAGGCTGTGACTCCCTGAACACCACACTTGTCGCTTAGTCACTTACCCGTCGCCACAGGACTTAAAGGGGGGTGGGGTGGGGTGGATGTGTGATGACAGATGACTTGCGCGGATGATTTTGTTTAAAGTGAGTAAGAGTTGCACAGCGTCGACCTCACTCTCTCGTCCGGACCCATCGTGACCAGTGGCACAACTAAGTCAAGATGACCGGAGATGGGTACGGATATAGTGGATGACCAAGATATTCTACGTGCCTCATCTTGTTCTACACACTCCACGGTGCGTTGCTGTTATCGCCTTGAGCTCCGTTGAACCTAAATAGTCTCCTCCCCAGGATCCTTTAACGTCCAGTCTTCGCATGCAGTAGGTAGGCAGACCTAAATCACCGAGGGTTTGAGGACCATCAGCTACCCTCACCTTGTTTACCCCGGCTAGTGGAAGCCGTGCCCAGGGTATGGACGCTGTTGTATGCTAGCAGCTTCGAGGAGCCAGGGGTGAGAGGTGAGTGACAGGAGAGAACCAAGGCGGACGAACTGCTCCTAGGAGCTCAAAACTTGTTCCCCCATCATGGGTACTACCTCATCATGTACACCACATTTTTTCCTTCAACTTGAAAGGTTAGGATTGAAAATATTTGGAGTCAGGACTAAAAAATGATGCCCGTCTAATGCCATGGTAGAATTCTGCAGTCAACAACAATGTGTACTTGAACACATAAAAAATATAATGAACTTCCGGCTGCGACAAGATGGCGATATAACAACACTAAGAGCACAAAGGGAAGGAATTCTTATTTTCAACAAAAATTAATAGTAAGAAATAGTCAATTCTGTGTAAAAATATACTTAAGACTTTGGCCAGGATCAGAATGTATGTTGTCAGCAGAGTAATTTTCCCTCTAAAGACCAACTACAGTATAGATCTAGTGTTAAGCTGAATAGGAATCAGCCAACTTGTCAGGAAGCAACGGGAAGGATACATATAAGGGGATTCGGGGCACAGTGGCTCAAGGGGCACAGTGAATCAGTGGGCACAGTGGATCAAGCGGCACAGTGAATCAGTGGTATTTTCTACCAAATCACCGGTAAATTTTTTGTTGCTAGTGTCATCATTATTTCCGCAATTACATCCGCTAACTGTATTCATACAGTATCTCGTTATGTCTAACCCGTCATTTGAAATTTTACAAGGTAAAGTATGTTTTTTTACTATCGTAAGTAAATTTTAGGACCTTTTCTAATTTTATTTCACAGGTTAAATTATTGAGATTTAACCAATTCGATGTAATTGATTGGCATTCTTGACCTAGTAGCATTTATTCAAACAATTTACCAGTCCTATACAGCCAGCCATGTAGCAGAAAATTCTATTTGTTTTTTTTATTTATTTTCTTTTAGTAGGGGGCACAGTGAATCGGGACACAGTGGATCATTTAAGCCATTGATTCACTGTGCCCCATTTAAGCTCTTTAATAATATTTTAAAATATTGACATACCGCCTACTGGTATAAACCTTTCATGACATACTTGTTCAAAACTACCGAATCAAAGATATTGCTTTCCGAAATTGTGTTTTGCTATTTTAATTTTGTGTCTCCCCTTGACGCCATTCAACACGAGAACAATGCCAACATTTTCAGCCATTCCGTCCATGGTGTCCAACATCGCCGGGCTAATCATCAGCGCGATCATCTGCACGAGAGTGACTTCGCTTAGAGGATATGCCCTACTCATCCTGGCGAGTTACTTCCTGTGCTCTGTGTTTGCGTCATTCTACTTCGCCATGGGCTGCACCAACGATGTCATCTTTGGTTTGGAGAGTTCCTTGTAAGCTTTTTTTGAACATTGACTTTTCTTGTTGTTGTTTATCTACATCAGAGGTCCCCAAACTTATTTGGCCTACTACCCCATCCTTGTCAGAAAAGAAAAATTACTCAGGACCCCCCTGAAAGATTCATTCTTTAAGCCAACAACCAGAAAGCGATAGATTTCTACCTAAACTATAATCAAAAACAATGTTGTAAATAAGACACTTTGAAACTTGAAATTATAAAATTATTGATTACAAATATAGAAAATTAATATGATGAAGGATAATATAAAAATAAAATTTACGAATAACATTGAAGGTAATACTAATTCTTCTTCTCCTCTCTTCCTTCTTTATGCCTCACCGACCCTTTAGTTTGATTCAACGCCCCAAATACTCCAGAGGCTACTATCGACCCCTCTCCCTGGATCGTTCTAGCGCCCACCAAGGGGCGGTATCGTCCACTTTGGCAATTAGTGGGGCGGTATCGTCCACTTTGGCAATTAGTGGGGCGGTATCGTCCACTTTGGCAATTAGTGGGGCGGTATCGTCCACTTTGGCAATTAGTGCCCGCCATAGCAGGTGAAACCGTTAATCACCCCGCCTATCGTCCACTTTGGCAATTAGTGGGGCGGTATCGTCCACTTTGGCTATTAGTGGGGCGGTATCGTCCACTTTGGCAATTAGTGGGGCGGTATCGTCCACTTTGGCAATTAGTTTGAAAAACAAAGTGAAAAAATCTTAATTGTGTAAATCATCGTATTTCATTAGAAGTGTACACTCAGTTGTACGTCATTTGAAGTGTACACTCAGTTGTACGTCATTTGAAGTGTACACTCAGTTGTACGTCATTTGAAGTGTACACTCAGTTGTACGTCATTTGAAGTATACACTCAGTTGTACGTCATTTGAAGTGTACACTCAGTTGTACGTCATTTGAAGTGTACACTCAGTTGTACATCATTTGAAGTATACACTCAGTTGTACGTCATTTGAAGTATACTCTCTGTTGTACAAACACTTTAAAACAATTAAGACCGTAGCATTTATTCATGTCAAACTGGAATCGCTCAAATAAGTTTTCATTAGTTTAAAAAAAAAAAAAAACTATTTTCACAAAGAAATAAAGAAGTTTTTCAAGATTACATTCAACATTATACAAAATGACCTTCAAGAAATTAAATTTTGTTACACGTGTTGACCCAGGGAAAGAATATTTGCCTGATCATCTTCTAAAGCTACACTGACTTTATTTGCATGTATACTATTAACTCTTGGCATTGGTCATTGCTTCCAGTGGTTCCCCGCTGCCCAACGTGACCAGCCAATGTGGTTGCCAGAGTTTCCTGCCCTACCCCACGTGTGGTGACGACGGACACACCTACCTGTCCCCGTGTTACGCTGGCTGTACTGCTGGTGACGGTTTTGTGAGTTCTCTTGCACGCAAACAACTACACACTTCCAGCACACACGTGACAACGCATTCTGGCACACTCACGTGACAACAGCACATTCTCGACACATATTGACAATGACACACTCCCGACACAAATGTGACAGCACACTCCCGACGCAAATGTGACAACAACACACTCCCGACACAAATGTGACAACAGCAGACTCCCGACATAAGTGTGACAACAACACACTCCCGACACAAATGTGACAACAGCACATTCCCGACACAAATGTTACAGCTGCACATTCCCGACACAAATGTGACAACAACACACTCAAGACACAAAAATGAAAACAACACACTCCCGGCACACATGTGACTACAACACATTCTCGATACACATGTGACAATGATACACTCACGCCATATAGACAAACAACAGTCGCTTTGAAATAAAAAGATTATTCTCCTAGAGCTTTGCCAATGTTTAATGAGCCATCTGCTGCCATACACCCTCTGTTTAATGAGCCATCTGCTGCCATGCACCATCTGTTTAATGAGCCATCTGCTGCCATGCACCATCTGTTTAATGAGCCATCTGCTGCCATGCACCCTCTGTTTAATGAGCCATCTGCTGCCATACACCCTCT
>CAXITT010000008.1:2311988-2326273 GCA_964033795.1 Lymnaea stagnalis
GTTGTCTTGTGTTGTCTTGGTATGTGTTGGCCTTGTGGTGGCTTGTATTGGGTTGTCTTGTGTTGGGTTGTCTTGTGTTGTCTTGGTATGTGTTGGCCTTGTGGTGGCTTGTATTGGGTTGTCTTGTGTTGGGTTGTCTTGTGTTGTCTTGGTATGTGTTGGCCTTGTGGTGGCTTGTATTGGGTTGTCTTGTGTTGGGTTGTCTTGTGTTGTCTTGGTATTTGTTGGCCTTGTGATTGCTTTTGTTGGCCCTTTTTGTTGCTTGTGGTCGGCTTGCCTCACTGCCAGATCAAGATCAAACATAATCCACATTGTCCACTGTTATCATACAGCCCACTATTAATACTCTCTAAAACTGTTCCCTACAGCCTCGATCTCAACACAAAGATGGTCGCAGGAGATCCTGGACTCCGAGGGTTGTCTGGCCTCAGCCAGCGGGGTCTGTGTCCTGTACAACAGGCCAGCTATTAGGTCAGTACCGGTACTTAAGATTTACAAATCAATCAATGATCAAGGTCAGATTCCTAAACAGTGCTTCGGAAAAATCAAAGCGGCACACATCGCGGCCTTCACCCTGCGCGTAAGCGGCATACAAGTTGGTGGAAACTCTTGGTCAACATTGAAATCATCCATTTTTTTTTTTATAGTTTAATGTTCCCGGTCTCCGGTAGGCAAGACTGTTGTGGCTTGTCGATTAGGAGGCGTCGGCCACCGACCCCCTCGACGTTAACCGGAAAACACAACCTCTGGGCGCGTCCTGCGTGATCAGACAAGGGATGTGCTCGGTACATGCCGTACATAAAACAGCTCCTACAGGGCTGCCAGTTGTGATATTTCCCAACTGGAACAATAGGTAGAGACAGGGTAGGGATCATGATTACAAGTTGCCATTAATGGATATGAGGCGAGAGGCGAAGGTGGTAACCTCTGGCCGATGATTCTTACTACGCAGCCCTGAGAAGCTGCTCCAAGGCAACCGTTTCGTCCAAGCTACATCGCGAATTAGTTGCCTTGTGAAAACCCACTGTAGAATCCCTCTTATAGGGCGTCTAACGCTTCCCCGGGATGGGTGGGGGAAGATATTAGGACGTAAATTTTCCATCCCGACTCCTGAGAAAGTCGATCGTGTGCACTGTGCGAAATAACACAATGTCGGACCGACCGGGTGTCTTTGGACGGACCCCGGCGGAGACCCTGGTCGAGCAGACTCGGGTGGGGGCCGTCCTGTCAAAGGGACATCCCCGACGTGCCGCTCTGTGGCCCGATACCGCGTTGGAGAGGGATGTTTTGGGGAGGGCATAAAGAGCGCAAGCTCGACGGCCCGCTGACGCCATTTCTTAATGTAATATATATAATATTTATAGCTTAATATGACTCCATCTCCAAGTGGTGGTACGCAGGCTTGCACGCGTCTGCCAGCTCTCGTTTACAGGTCATGCACGCATTTGAACAAATATCGTTTAGACTAGAGAATAGTAAGTATGCCTATCAAAGCGGTTGAGTACTAGACTATTTTACAATGCTGGTAACGTTATGCAGGAGTGATGACACATTTGAGGAACACTATCATCAAATATCTAGCCTGGATAGTTTTACTGTCATCAAATATCTAGCCTGGATAGTTTTACTGTCATCAAATATCTAGCCTGGATAGTTTTACTGTCATCAAATATCTAGCCTGGATAGTTTTACTGTCATCAAATGTCTAGCCTGGATAGTTTTACTGTCATCAAATGTCTAGCCTGGATAGTTTTACTGTCATCAAATATCTAGCCTGGATAGTTTTACTGTCATCAGTTATCTAGCCTGGATAGTTTTACTGTCATCAAATATCTAGCCTGGATAGTTTTACTGTCATCAAATATCTAGCCTTGATAGTTTTACTGTCATCAAATATCTAGCCTAGATAGTTTTACTGTCATCAAATATCTAGCCTTGATAGTTTTACTGTCATCAAATATCTAGCCTGGATAGTTTTACTGTCATCAAATATCTAGCCTGGATAGTTTTACTGTCATCAAATATCTAGCCTGGGTAGTTTTAGTCCAAAATTGTATGACGCCTTGTTTTGTCGTTGTGTTTACAGCCATCTGATGAGCAGTGTGGATCTCTGTGTGTATGTCACTCTGTTGGTCACTGCCCTGGTCATCTATGGAGTATTTCATTTCAAGGTAAAAAATGACTGTGCAAAAGTGTAGATGAGCCTTCTATGTAGCCAAAGGATTCAAAGTGAAAATATGTTTTATTTTTATTAATTTTTGAACATTTCTTTTTGTAATGCATTTTAAGACACTCATTTCTTTTCTTCTTTTTAGTGTGTTTTAACTCCTCTTTAGTGTTTTAACTCCTCTTTGATGGAAAGTCTTTGATAGAAAACGTTTCTATAGATTTTTTTATTTTCTACTTTTTACATAACTGGTCTGTACTTCTGTTACCTTCACCACCCCACATAACTGGTCTGTACTTCTGTTAACTTCACCACCCACATAACTGGTCTGTACTTCTGTTACCTTCACCACCCACATAACTGGTCTGTACTTCTGTTACCTTCACCACCAACATAACTGGCCTCTACTTCTGTTACCTTCACTGCCCATATAACTTGTCTCTACTTCTGTTTTCTTCACTGCCCACATAACTGGCCTCTACTTCTGTTACCTTCACCACCCCCTAAACTGGTCTGTACTTCTGTTATCTTCTCTGCCCACATAACTGGTCTCTACTTCTGTTACCTTCACAGCTCCCTAAACTGGTCTCTACTTCTGTTACCTTCACCGCCCCCACATAACTGGCCTCTACTTCGGTCAAATTCACCACCCACATAACTGGTCTGTACTTCTGTTACCTTCACCGCTCCGACATAACTGGTCTCTATGTCTGTTACCTTCACCGCCCCCACATAAGTGGTCTGTACTTCAATTATCTTCACCGCCCCCAAATAACTGGCCTCTTCTCCTGTTACCTTCACCGCCCCCACATAACTGGTCTCTACTTCTGTTACCTTCAACGCCCCCACATAACTGGATTCTACTTCTGTTACCTTCACCGCCCACATAACTGGTCTGTACTTCTGTTACCTTCATTGTCCCCACATAACTGGTCTCTACTTCTGTTACCTTCCCCGCCCACATAACTGGTTTGTACTTCAGTTACCTTCACCGTCCCCACATAACTGGCCTCTACTTCTGTTACCTTCACCGCCCACAAAACTGGTCTGTACTTTTGTTACCTTCACTGCCCCCCACATAACTGGTCTCTACTTCTGTTACCTTCCCCGCCCACATAACTGGTTTTTACTTCTGTTACCTTCCCCGCCCACATAACTGGCCTCTAATTCTGTTACCTTCACCGCCCACATAACTGGTCTCTACTTCTGTTACCTTCACCGCCCATATAACTTGTCTCTACCTTTGTTACCTTCACTGCCCACACAACTGGTCTGTAGATTAATATTTAAAAACATATTATGAATGTTATCATTCAGATTTCATAAATGATAAATCTTTTTTCCAAAGGTGCTCAAGTTAAATACAAAAAGGTGAAATGCAGCCCTACTCATCAACACAAGAAAGAAACAAAAAACTTAATGGACTAATATGATGTCATTTCAAGTGAACTCTCAAACTACAATTGTGACAATACTTTTGTTATAAATATTATTAGCAGTTTCAAAACAAAAACCATACAAAATATTTATGTATAGAGAAATTAATTATTAAATATAGATGATATGACCTAGGGTTATAAGTTATAATGGTTATATAATATATTATCTATATACCCCTTACCCCTGCCCCCCCAAATCAAATTATCTTCACCATTGAAATATAAAAACAATAAAATAGTAAAATAAACACTTCAAAATTTTATTTTAGACTATCTATAAATAAAATTTCCCTCTCTTTAAAAAAAAAATATTGCTTGATCTAAGTTTTCTTATTTTAACTACGGTACTTTTATTATGAAGTTCCAATTTTTTCCTCTATAAATTTAGTAGCTTGAAAATTTTTTTTCGTGAAAGAAGTACATTTTGTAATTGTTAAATGATAACCATACCCAGTACAGATTTTATGTGGTGTGTTAACACAATAGTTAGAAATTTGAATATGTTATAAGATTATTCTTAAGTTTGGTTCATTCAGCTCAAGCAAAAATTTCCTTTTGTTGATATTGTTTTAAGTTATTTCATCCTTTAAATTAAATTGTAATTTAATTTTACAATTTTGATAAGTCTGATTTTGGGGGTTTCCATCCCAATCACTTTGCTTACACATTAATATTATTAATAGTGATTGCATAGAAGATAAGTGATTGTTCATAAAAAGAATGTTGATATCCATTTATTCCTTTAACAATGTAGCCATATATCTATTATCAGCCCCAGATCCCTACTAAAAAACAGAATTGTAAATGTGAAGTAATACTTTTTTCATGATCAGCTATGTGAAGACTGGCTGGGATTATCTGTTATCGTTAATTGTATTACATCTAGTAAAAAAATGTATACCTCTAGTACCAATTAAAAAATATCTATGATAAATCCCAATGAAGGATAATCCCAAGAATGTTGATATGTCGGTGGCAACTAGGGATTCTCACATAATCTAGAACTAGAAGCAAACTTAAATAAAAAGTTTTGAAAAATATATTTATATTTTCCATATCACTATTTGATTATTGTGTGTGATTAAAATGTTGTCTCATGTCCATATGAATGTCATGTCTCATGTCTGTATAAATACCAAGTCTCATGTCTGTATAAATGTCATGTCTCATGCCTGTATAAATGTCATGTCTATGTCTGTATAAATGTCTATGTCTGTATAAATATCATGTCTCATGTCTGTATAAATGTCATGTCTCATGTCTGTTTAAATATCATGTCTCGTGTCTGTAAATATGTCGTGTGCACATAAATGTCTTGTCTCATGTCTGTACAAATGTCCTGCCTCATTTCTATATAAAAATAATATTTCTAGTATATAAATTTAAATAACCATAGTCATAGTCTTCAAACATGAAACATTAAAAAAAGAAATTAAAAAAAAAAAAAATTAACAAATGGTTAGTTTACATTGACTATTTTAACAAGTTCATAATTTTTTTTACATAAATCCAACCAAGGAAAAATCAAAACTGGGGATATCTGTATTACATATAAGTAGAGGAACATAATATATATATATAAATATAAAAATATCATTCATAAATATATAGTACATATTTACAGCAATGTTCCCTCTAAGGTTTGTTGGTTCGTTTGCAAAATCATAAAGTTGTGAGCAAATTTTTACAGCATCTATTTTTTTTTCCCAAAATTTTACAGCCTACAGACAAAAACACACACTTAAGTGGAAATTAGCTGCGCGGTACTCAAAACTGCTGCGCGGCGTCTGTGAGATTACTGCCCGGCCGCGCAGCCTAAAGGGAACATTGATTTACAGTAAATATACCTATTACTTATGCCATGATATGAAGGCATCACATATACTTAGCATATATGTATAGTACATATCCATTATACTTAAAGATAATACACATACATAGAACATAAATATAAAAATAGATTGCATTTGTTTATAAATACTTAGTTGTTTTTTTTACTTTGACATCAAACAAAATTTGTCCATTAACAAAATAGAAAACAAAAACCTTTGATGATCACCTTTCTATTTATGTCTCCTTTATTAGCTTAGACCACATCAAAACCAAACTTGGTTAACCCTTAGCAAACCAAGCTCATTAGTTGAACTAAGAATTACTAACATTACTTTTAACCCATTTCAAACTGCATGAGGCCATCTTCATGTTATGAATTTTATTTATCAGTACTTAAACCCATAAAACCAGCCCTGACCGGCTCTCGGTCATGACGTCTGCTTGTTAGGGTGCTTTTTTGCCATATGTTTCCTCAGCACCCATTTCTCATCAAAAGTCTTCTGACAGCAGTCACAGTGGTACACATCCCCAGAGTGCCACCTCATGTGCTTGACCAGCAGGTGCTTGACCTTGAACACTTTTGGACACTGGTCACACATAAATGGGCGGACGCCGGTGTGAATACGTATGTGCACCTTAAGTTTACTCGCCTCGTGAAAAGATGCTCCACACGTGGCACACAAGTACTGGCGATCGTTGGTGTGGCTTTTAACATGTGAGGACAAATTTGCGCTGCCTCTGAAACATTTCCCACAGAAGCGACACTGGTACGGTCTCTCCCCAGTGTGGACCCGTTCGTGGAGATGTGCCTGGAAAGATGTGGCGAAACAATCACGGCAGTATGTACACTTGTATGGCTTCTCTCCCGAATGTGTCCTCTGGTGAACTTTCAATTGATACCTTCTGGGAAATGTCTTCCCACATTCGTCGCATATGAACACTGCCGGCACCTTACTGTGTCTCTTCATGTGATTGTCCAAATGTTTTTGTGCAGTAAAACCTTGTTGACAAATGCCACAAGGAAATGGCTTGTGCCCAACATGTGTTTTCAAATGTCTATCAAGTCGGCTTTTGTGAGGAAAATGTTTGGCACAACTGTTGCAGTGATGCCTCAACCCGTTGAAATGACTTGTGAAAATATGCTTCCTTAAGCAGCCGATGCGTTTGTACTCATTTCCGCAAATCTTGCACCGCCTAATGTCAAGGTCATCATCAATGATACAACTGGCTTTCACAAACTCTGCCCTGCTTGCATTCTGATCATATTTTTGTCTCTTTGTTAACAAACTACCTGACCCTTGCTGTGGCTGATCAACTAATAAAGAGTTCTTGTCTGACCCTTGCTGTGGCTGATCAACTAATAAAGAGTTCTTGTCTGACCCTTGCTGTGGCTGATCAACTAATAAAGAGTTCTTGTCTGACCCTTGCTGTGGCTGATCAACTAATAAAGAGTTCTTGTCTGACCCTTGCTGTGGCTGATCAACTAATAAAGAGTTCTTGTCTGACCCTTGCTGTGGCTGATCAACTAATAAAGAGTTCTTGTCTGACCCTTGCTGTGGCTGATCAACTAATAAAGAGTTCTTGTCTGACCCTTGCTGCGGCTGATCAACTAATAAAGAGTTCTTGTTCTGGGAGCCTGTGCACATCTCAATACTTACATGTCTTTTAGTCTTTGGAATACTTTCAGTAATATTTGGCTGGAATTCACCAAATTTAATTGGTTCTTCTTTAGACAATTTCTGCTCCGGTTCAGCAAAGTCTGCTGTTCTCATTTTATCAGTTTGTGTGTTGGCTGTTTCTCCAGCTGTTTGTTGACCTCCTAGATCTTTTGCTGTATGCTCTAAATTTGACCTACCAGTCTTCCCATGACATGCCTTTTTACCCATGTAATTCTGTTTTAATTTGTTCGTCTTCATGTTTGTTGCTGTCTGTTTTACTTTCACTGTCTCAGTGAGTTTTTTCATTTCCACAACACCAACTTCTCCTTGACTCTGATGACACTGTCTGTCATTGGACAGATCACCAACTTCTCCTTGAGTCTGATGACACTGTCTGTCATTGGACAGATCACCAACTTCTCCTTGAGTCTGATGACACTGTCTGTCATTGGACAGATCATAAACTTCTCCTTGAGTCTGATGACAATGTCTGTCATTGGACAGATCACCAACTTCTCCTTGAGCCTGATGACACTGTCTGTCACTGGACAGATCACCAACTTCTCCTTGAGCCTGATGACACTGTCTGTCACTGGACAGAACACCAACTTCTCCTTGAGTCTGATGACACTGTCTGTCATTGGATAAATCACCAACTTCTCCTTGAGTCTGATGACACTGTCTGTCATTGGACAGATCACCAACTTCTCCTTGAGTCTGATGACACTGTCTGTCATTGGACAAATCACTAACTTCCTTATGAAATACACCATCTACGTTTTCTTCGGTTGTATCAGAGTTCCTAACAGCTTTATTCATTCTGTTTCTTCCACAAATATATTTCTCGGGTAAAATATTTTCAAATTGTAATGGACAGCCAGACCCGAGACTGTGTGATGGATAGCCAGACCCAAGACCGTTGTCTTGCTTTGATGGACAGCCAGACCCGAGACTGTTGTCTTGTGATGGACAGCCAGACTCCAGACCCTTGTCTTGCTTTGATGGACAGCCAGACCCGAGACCGTTGTCTTGCTTTGCGGTCACTGAGAAGTTTTCATGTTTCATGACTTGGCTTTCATTCACTGCACCATCCTGGACAGCTACATCTTTCAAACCTTGACCTATCCAGCCATAATGATCATGACCCATCACATTACAATCATGTGCCATCACATTGCAATCATGACCTGTCACATTACAATCATGTGCAGTCACATTACAATCATGTGCCATCACATTATAATCATGTGCTGTCACATTACAATAATAACCTGTCACATTACAATCATGTGCCATCACATTACAATCATGTGGCTTCACTGGGTGGTGGCCAACTTCAACAGCTGCGGTCTGAACATTTTTTGTGTGAACTTCACTCCCACTTTTAAGAGAGTTTTCTAATAGGGGAATAAAGATGTTTTGGTTTTCTAATGTGAGCGTGTTGTCTGCATTTTTCTTCAAGCAGAGTTGTGAATTCTCTTGAACATTGCATTCAGAGTTGTCAAAGTTGTCACCTCTCGTTGGGATGTTGCCTTCTTTTGGGATTTTGCCCCTCATTGAGATGTCGCCTCTTGTTGGGATGTTGCCTCTTGTTGGGATGTTGCCTCTTCTGGAAATGTTGCAATTTCCCAAACATTGTTCCAATAAACTGTCATTCTTGAGGTTAGGATGACAAGTGTCAGAAGTCTGGTCAGTCTGCTTTGACTGACAGTACATGTAAGTCGCACTCATAGTTGGCAGGTGGCCATTAAATACAACAGACTTGGGCGCAGTTTTTTGGAAAGGAATGGAATGCAGAGAACTTGCATTGGAATTGTTAGTATGTGCTGGACATTGGAATGGGGTTAGAGCCACTGGAGATCCCTGGTCTAAGGCAGTCACAAAGCTCTTGGAGACATTGGAATGGGTTAGGGCCACAGGAGAGCCCTGGTCTAAGGCAGTCACAAAGCTCTTGGAGACATTGGAATGGGTTAGGGCCACAGGAGAGCCCTGGTTTAAGGCAGTCACAAAGCTCTTGGAGACATTGGAATATTGCATCCTAGATGAATAATCTGTCGCACACAGGTTAAGGATATTTCCTGACTCACCTGTCACTTTAAGATACTGTATCTTTTCCTTGTTGTTAGGGTAAGGTGTGTCTGCCAAATGAACACCAACACTAGATTGGGGCATCTTAACTGGACCTTTTCTCATGTGATTAGGGTAAGGTGATTTTTGCAAACTATCAGTGTCACTGGGATACTGTATCCTTCCAAAGGTGTCTGAGTAAGTCTCAAAGCTTTCTGTGTTTACCTGAACAGGTGTCTCCCCCGAAATACCAGAACACTTTAACCTTCCTGCACTGTATAGACACTGGTCCTGGTGTTTGGAATCAGGCAGACCCTGGTCCTGGTGTTTGGAATCAGGCAGACCCTGGTCCTGGTGTTTGGAATCAGGCAGACCCTGGTCCTGGTGTTTGGAATCAGGCAGCAACTGATTGTCGTAATCACATGTTGACCACTTTATGGGTCCTGTATCATCTTCATCATCCACCTCAAGTAAAGATGGCTCTGGCATATGGTGTACAATGTTGCTACCTCCGTGAAAAGAGATTTCAAGCGGACCTTCAAATCTTTCCTGATATAAGCTAAAATCTGCGACTTGTTTATGATTATTTCCCTCACCAGGCGGGGCTGATCCTCCCTGTGAGCTTGTCATACCTGGCACATGCAGAGTGTGTTGGAAACAAAGGCCCAAGTTGGATTGGTCAAGAGGATTTAATAAATTTGCCATTCGTCTAATTTCCCCCAAACTGGATGCCTTGTCCTCTGGCACTGAATGACATAAAAGCTGATGTCCTTTGCTTGCTTGATAACATGACTCTGCTGCTGCAACTGGGCAACTGTAAGGTGAATCTCTTGCTGGTGCATGACGTTGATCACTTTGTGGAGCACTTGAAGAGCCACCAGTAGGCTGACATTGAGGGCCCTTTGGCCCTGGCTTGAGATGGTGATTTGATGAATCCCCATCATACCTGGCTTTGTTGTTATAGAGCCTTGACAGATGACCAGCTTGTTTACAGTGGTCATTCTCTAGATTGTAATGCTGTGAGAGCTGGGCATGTTGTGCGACCAAGTTGTAGCCAACTGTGGTCAAGTTATCTATGGGCTGGATCCTATTTCTGGTGACCACTTTATCAAACACAACCTGGTTCAGCTGCGTGTAATGCGGAATTGGTGCTGTGCTGCTGCTGACGTCAACTGTCTTGTAGGACTTGTCAGATTTTGTTTGACAATCACAGATTTTGCCTGGGAGAGAAAATTGTTTGTTTTTTTAAAATCAAATTCATAGCATGTGGTTTCATAGGGAAAGAATAATCTTCAGGTAAATTCAAAGTAAAAAAAAACAAACTAATACAGCAATGGAGAAGACCGAACTATGGAATACAGCACAATTATAAGACCGACCGATGGAATACAACACATTGAGAATACAGCACAGTGAGAAGACCGACTGATGGAATACAAGTCATTTAGAAGACCAACTGATGGAATACAACACAGTGAGAAGACCGACTGATGGAATACAAGTCATTGAGAAGACCAACTGATGGAATACAACACAGTGAGAAGACTGACTGATGGAATACAACACAGTGAGAAGACCGACCGATAGAATACAACACATTGAGAAGAACGACCAAATGGAATACAACACAGTGAGAAGACAGACCGATAGAATACAACACAGTGAGAAGACCGACTGATGGAATACAACACAGTGAGAAGACTGACTGATGGAATACAACACAGTGAGAAGACCGACTGATGGAATACAACACAGTCAGAAGACCGACCGATGGAATACAACACAGTGAGAAGACAGACTGATAGAAACAGCACATTGAGAAGACCGACTGAGGGAATACAGCACATTGAGAAGACCGACTGATGGAATACAACACATTCAGAAGACCGAATGATGAAACATGTTACATAAAATAAGTTTTGAATATTTAATTATAAAACAGAGGTGTACACAAATAAATCTATCAATACCTTTATCACCAAAGTACTCAATGGTAGCGGTCTGAGAAAGGTCTTTATTGGCTGGAGCAGGTTTCATCCTAATTATACTTGGATTGTCTACAGTACCCTCATGTCTTAATATGCAGGTTTGTCTGTAACAGCTGGTCATCTGAAGTAGAGAGAAATAATGTAACCTTGTTCTTTCTACATAAATTCAATCTTAATCTAATTGAACAAAAACCATTTGGAATGTTTCAACCCACCCATGGGCATTATTTTGAATGTATCAACCCACCCAATGACATTCATGGGTATAAGTACAAAAGGTGTATCTGAGGTTTATTTGAAGAAAATCGGTTCAAAGTTGAAACAAAGTATGAACTGCAATGGTTCAATTTGATCTCATTAATTTTACACAAGACAACTATCAACGCTTTTAAGATATATCTATTTGTTGATGTTGTTATACATAGCCTAGAAAAGCAAGGGCTTTGCTTATTTTTAAACTACACAGGGTTATTTTTGGCAACCACGGCTTAGATTTGTCTCGACCTTAAAATTGACATCACACCCGCCACTGTCCTGGCTGGCAAAATAGTTGTTTACATCCAATTTGTTCTCAAGAGTGCCAATAGGTTATACTATACAATTTTTAGATTTTCTGTACTTAAAACATTCAAATTTAATTCCTGTGTAAGGCCCACCTGGTTTCTTAGCAGATAGACTTTCTGAGGCTGAGACATACCGATACTTAATTAGAGATATACATGTATGTATGAGGTTAATATTATTTTGTGTATAAATTAATATTTCTATTTTGAGGATTGTACCTTTTTTTCCACTTGCTGTAAGTTGAAACACTTTTTACTTCTGCATCACATTTGTATTTGTATAGAAATATATTTATGTAATTAAATTAAATTTTAGTATCACTAGGTTTGGTATCATTTTTCTTTGTATGCTGTAAGATCAGTGTGTTTTGTATGGTTTCTTCTAGGAGTCAACTATTAACAGATTTAATCTTTATAACCCTAACTGTACACAACAATGTGCACATCATGAATGAATGATACAACTTTTTTTTAATTAAGTGGGAAAAAAGCTAATTTCTTGATTGTTATGAAGTGATCAATAATTTTAAAAGTCTAAACAAACATAAATGATAAAAGAAAAAGTATCCCCTGCAGATTCTCCTTATTTTCACATACCTTCAAGTTCAAGACTTTCCTCTTCTGGCTAGTGCAACATTCTTTATTCACTGACTGCTGACTGATCTGATGCCCTCTTTGATGGTCAACAACTTCATTCCTACAATGTTCTTCTAAACACTGATTATCAATTTTATCTGTCCCATTTTTACTGTTGCTGGGTCCTGGCAATGGGATACGATGCCAGCCATTTTCTTCAACCAGTGTGGAAGAATTGCTCTCTCTGATCATAAGAAAACATTTATCTGAAACAAATTTACTTAAATGGGAAGATGCTGGTTTAATTTTCTTTCTTTTTTTCTTAAAAATCTCCCTTTCTTGCTTAGATTTAGTTTTGGCTGCCTTAGTCTTCAGCAACTTTTCAGGACACTTGTCAGCATCAAAGCCTGTGATGTTTTCACTGGTTGCGGCACCAGGAAAATCAAAGCTGGTATGTTTATTTCTGTGGTGTTTCTTTAAAGCATAAAGTTCACCAAATTCTTTGGGGCAGAGTGAACACTTATAGGTTTCCCCTAAATGAATTCTTAAATGTCTCACCAGGGCGTGTTTTAATCGAAAGACCAGGGGGCATCGATCACACATGTATGGCTTGGCACCTGTATGAATTCTACTGTGATTTTCCAACTTTTCCTTCTGCTTAAAACTTTTGTTACATACATTGCATAAATATGGTGACTCTGTTGTGTGGATTTTCATATGCTGGGCTAAGCCACTTGATGCACTAAAACTCTTTTTACAGATTAAACAACAGTGAGGTTTTTCTCCAGTGTGTCTACGTTCATGAAGCTTAGCTTGATATTTAGAGCCAAAATAACTATTACAATGAGAGCATTTGAAAGGACGTTCACCAGTGTGACTACGACTATGAGTCCTAAGGCGGGTTTTATTTGGAAAAGTCTTATTACACTCCGAGCAACTGAAGAAGATCGGTTTTTCATGGCTTTGCAAATGTTTAACAAACAACTTTTTGCTTAAATAAACTCGATTACAAATTCCACATTTAAGGCCTTGTTGTGAACCATGTAACTTTTTGTGATTTTTCAGTTGACTACAAGATGAGAACTCATTCCCACATATAACACAGGATAATTCTGAGCTTTGCATGCTTATTTTAAAATTAAAATCCATTGCACTTAGTTCACTTAGCTTTTTGGAATGGAGCTTCACTCTCCTTGAGCTTGATAGTGACTAATAATTAATATTACTGTACTTTAATGTAATGGTCAATGGGTAGGAAATAACTAAATGCTCACTGTAGACCTAATACTAATGATAATGACACACAGCACTGATGAAGAAGGTCAGAAGCATATATAATTATAATGCATTCATTCAATTTTCAATAATATGAATAATATAGACATAGTCCACATAGAATATGATATAGACGATTATTATAGATAATATTATATAGTATAGTATAGGGCTTATAACTTATAGGCTATTATAACTATTATTATTATAGTTACAGTTTATAGTTATGTTATAGTATTAAATTATTAGGCTTCCTAACTATAATCATAATTATTTTGAATTATTCTGTAAAGAATATTATTAAAATGAGCTTTCATTTTCACTCAAACGTTCGTCTCGGCCTCTTCTGAGCTAAGGTTACAATAATAAATGACTTATGGCTCGGCAATAAGCAACATTATAATGCATTCTATGTTCCTTCTTCGAAATGATTTGCAAATAAATTTTGCGTTTATCTGATTCGGAGGTAATTAGGACACAAGAGTAGAGTTTTGTTTACAAAGGGAGACTACCAGGGCTACCACTCCAGGGCTACCACACCTTGGGAAATGTCCCAAGATTTTGGGAATTCACGACCCCCCTTGGGATCTGGGGAATAATTTTGAAAATCAGACAAAACCTTGGGAAATCTTAACTGGGGGGGGGGGGGGGTTTTTTATTTTTTCTAAAAAAACCAAAAAAATTCAAAAAAAAAAAAAAAGAAAAAAAAAAAAAAAAAA
>CAXITT010000008.1:2326314-2338478 GCA_964033795.1 Lymnaea stagnalis
AAATAAAAACTCTTCTGATATTAAAGTTAATATTGTGAATTATTAAAAAGTTAATAATTTATAAAAAAATTCAATTTTCTTTCTTCTTTTTTTTTTTTTAAAATTGAAGATTTACAAATTACATCCAGGCTCCAGGTTTTGAATGTTTATTAAATAGGGGGGGGGGTGTTAGTCTCGGAAACTTTATCATTATGCTCTTAGACATTAGCAACCATACGAAAAACAGTACAAGCCAAAGAGTGAACGATAGTGTCATTAGTTTTCAATCAAGAATCCATGCCATAGTAAAATTTGATTATTTCAATACTTCTACAATTTGTTCAAAATATAATGCATCTGTAAAAAATCCAGCCTAATTTTCAACAATTAGAAAAAATATTTGTGGATTGAAACACAGGTGACTAAGATATTAAAAGTATAGGCCTACGTTGTAGGATTATAAATGAACAATTCCTTTAAAAGTATTTTTTTTTTTTGTGAAAAAATCGTTATAATGTAAATTTACAAGAAAAAATAAAAATACTTATTGTTTTCATAATAATATCAATCCATTTAACTACAATTATTATTAATAAAGTTTGCTTCATTGCTTTGCAAACCCCACTTCTAATCAACAGATTTACAATAATAAAAAATCATTTTTTGATGAAGAACCTTTTGCCTTTGTAAAAGGAATTCTGTGTTGATTAGCCTTGTATACTTTTTTTCCAAGTGACTTCTATTACACATGTATTGTAGATGATATTTTTACCAGAGAATTCGGAGGTAATATTTAGTAGCATACTTCCAGTGGGTATTGATATTTTGGATTATAAATTATTTTTTTAAAAACAAATTGTTTTTTTTTAAATTTGATAAACATGTTTTAAATGTCTTTTTCAATAAATTTCAGTCAATTAATGTACCATGTTTTTCAGGGGCATTAATTCAATACATTAATTTAATAGAAAACCCCCCTTAAAAAAAAAAAACTCTATATATTTTTATGATCTTGGGAAATCTTGGGAAATTTGTTCACCAAATCTTGGGAAATTTTAAAAAAGTGAGTGGCAGCCCTGTACCACTCACTTTTTTTCAAAATTCCCAAGAGATGGTCAATTAATAATTTCGTAAGATTTCCCAAGGTTATAAAAATATTCTATTAAAGAGTTTTTAAAAAATAATAAAAGCTTGAATTAAAGCCTCAGCAACACACTTTACAATAATTGACTGAAACTTAATTAATCTGACAATTTTTAATGGTTATCACATTGTATCCTGCTGTAGCCAATCTTTAAATCAGTATGTCTTAGCCATTCCAAGTGACAACTTGATATCCCTATTTACTTTCTTTCTTCTTTTATTTGGCCAGTTTTGTTGAATCGACACCTGACCCATTCACCCTTTGTTTAATAAGTAACACTGGTTAGGGTTAGCGCTTACGTTTTTTCACAATAATTGCCATAATATTAATTGTCTATATCTGACATTTAAAAATTGTGATGAGTTTATTTATTGTTGAGAGTGCCCTAAGGTGCTCACGGTCAATTAGATCAACATTCAACACGTTAATGCACAAGGAAAACAAAGTATGTGGAAATTAAACTTGAAAAAGCACACAACGAACATATCGACAAGAAGCCTTCTTCGGTGAACAAACAACATTAAAAATATTATAAAATAAAAATAAAATAAAAAAACAGCTGCAATCTGAAAGGACATCAAGAGGAATGTGATAGAACATTAGTGGATGAGAGGACATCAAGAGGAATGTGATATAACATTAGTGGATGAGAGGACATCAAGAGGAATGTGATATAAGTTTAATGGATGAGAAGACATCAAGAGGAATGTCATATAACATTAGTGGATGAGAGGACATCACGAGGAATGTGATAGAACATTAGTGGATGAGAGGACATCAAGAGGAATGTGATAGAACATTAGTGGATGAGAGGACATCAAGAGGAATGTGATAGAACATTAGTGGATGAGAGGACATCAAGAGGAATGTGATAGAACATTAGTGGATGAGAGGACATC
Organism: Lymnaea stagnalis; assembly: GCA_964033795.1. Taxonomy (NCBI): domain Eukaryota; kingdom Metazoa; phylum Mollusca; class Gastropoda; family Lymnaeidae; genus Lymnaea; species Lymnaea stagnalis. The sequence continues at coordinate 2,328,337 of CAXITT010000008.1, forward strand.
AAGAGGAATGTGATAGAACATTAGTGGATGAGAGGACATCAAGAGGAATGTGATAGAACATTAGTGGATGAGAGGACATCAAGAGGAATGTGATAGAACATTAGTGGATGAGAGGACATCAAGAGGAATGTGATAGAACATTAGTGGATGAGAGGACATCAAGAGGAATGTGATAGAACATTAGTGGATGAGAGGACATCAAGAGGAATGTGATAGAACATTAGTGGATGAGAGGACATCAAGAGGAATGTGATAGAACATTAGTGGATGAGAGGACATCAAGAGGAATGTGATAGAACATTAGTGGATGAGAGGACATCAAGAGGAATGTGATAGAACATTAGTGGATGAGAGGACATCAAGAGGAATGTGATAGAACATTAGTGGATGAGAGGACATCAAGAGGAATGTGATAGAACATTAGTGGATGAGAGGACATCAAGAGGAATGTGATAGAACATTAGTGGATGAGAGGACATCAAGAGGAATGTGATAGAACATTAGTGGATGAGAGGACATCAAGAGGAATGTGATAGAACATTAGTGGATGAGAGGACATCAAGAGGAATGTGATAGAACATTAGTGGATGAGAGGACATCAAGAGGAATGTGATAGAACATTAGTGGATGAGAGGACATCAAGAGGAATGTGATAGAACATTAGTGGATGAGAGGACATCAAGAGGAATGTGATAGAACATTAGTGGATGAGAGGACATCAAGAGGAATGTGATAGAACATTAGTGGATGAGAGGACATCAAGAGGAATGTGATAGAACATTAGTGGATGAGAGGACATCAAGAGGAATGTGATAGAACATTAGTGGATGAGAGGACATCAAGAGGAATGTGATAGAACATTAGTGGATGAGAGGACATCAAGAGGAATGTGATAGAACATTAGTGGATGAGAGGACATCAAGAGGAATGTGATAGAACATTAGTGGATGAGAGGACATCAAGAGGAATGTGATAGAACATTAGTGGATGAGAGGACATCAAGAGGAATGTGATAGAACATTAGTGGATGAGAGGACATCAAGAGGAATGTGATAGAACATTAGTGGATGAGAGGACATCAAGAGGAATGTGATAGAACATTAGTGGATGAGAGGACATCAAGAGGAATGTGATAGAACATTAGTGGATGAGAGGACATCAAGAGGAATGTGATAGAACATTAGTGGATGAGAGGACATCAAGAGGAATGTGATAGAACATTAGTGGATGAGAGGACATCAAGAGGAATGTGATAGAACATTAGTGGATGAGAGGACATCAAGAGGAATGTGATAGAACATTAGTGGATGAGAGGACATCAAGAGGAATGTGATAGAACATTAGTGGATGAGAGGACATCAAGAGGAATGTGATAGAACATTAGTGGATGAGAGGACATCAAGAGGAATGTGATATAAGAACATTAGTGGATGAGAGGACATCAAGAGGAATGTGATATAAGAACATTATTGGATGAGAGGACATCAAGAGGAATGTGATATAAGAACATTAGTGGATGAGAGGACATCAAGAGGAATGTGATATAAGAACATTAGTGGATGAGAGGACATCAAGAGGAATGTGATATAAGTTTAGTGGATGAGAGGACAGCAAGAGGAATGTGATATAAGTTTAGTGGATGAGAGGACATCAAGAGGAATGTGAAAGAACATTAGTGGATGAGATAACATCAAGAGGAATGTGATAGAACGTTAGTGGATGAGAGGACATCAAGAGGAATGTGATAGAACATTAGTGGATGAGAGGACATCAAGAGGAATGTGATATAAGAACATTAGTGGATAAGAGGACATCAAGAGGAATGTGATAGAACATTAGTGGATGAGAGGACATCAAGAGGAATGTGATAGAACATTAGTGGATGAGAGGACATCAAGAGGAATGTGATATAAGAACATTAGTGGATGAGAGGACATCAAGAGGAATGTGATAGAACATTAGTGGATGAGAGGACATCAAGAGGAATGTGATAGAACATTAGTGGATGAGAGGACATCAAGAGGAATGTGATAGAACATTAGTGGATGAGAGGACATCAAGAGGAATGTGATAGAACATTAGTGGATGAGAGGACATCAAGAGGAATGTGATAGAACATTAGTGGATGAGAGGACATCAAGAGGAATGTGATAGAACATTAGTGGATGAGAGGACATCAAGAGGAATGTGATAGAACATTAGTGGATGAGAGGACATCAAGAGGAATGTGATAGAACATTAGTGGATGAGAGGACATCAAGAGGAATGTGATAGAACATTAGTGGATGAGAGGACATCAAGAGGAATGTGATAGAACATTAGTGGATGAGAGGACATCAAGAGGAATGTGATAGAACATTAGTGGATGAGAGGACATCAAGAGGAATGTGATAGAACATTAGTGGATGAGAGGACATCAAGAGGAATGTGATAGAACATTAGTGGATGAGAGGACATCAAGAGGAATGTGATAGAACATTAGTGGATGAGAGGACATCAAGAGGAATGTGATAGAACATTAGTGGATGAGAGGACATCAAGAGGAATGTGATAGAACATTAGTGGATGAGAGGACATCAAGAGGAATGTGATAGAACATTAGTGGATGAGAGGACATCAAGAGGAATGTGATAGAACATTAGTGGATGAGAGGACATCAAGAGGAATGTGATAGAACATTAGTGGATGAGAGGACATCAAGAGGAATGTGATAGAACATTAGTGGATGAGAGGACATCAAGAGGAATGTGATAGAACATTAGTGGATGAGAGGACATCAAGAGGAATGTGATAGAACATTAGTGGATGAGAGGACATCAAGAGGAATGTGATAGAACATTAGTGGATGAGAGGACATCAAGAGGAATGTGATAGAACATTAGTGGATGAGAGGACATCAAGAGGAATGTGATAGAACATTAGTGGATGAGAGGACATCAAGAGGAATGTGATAGAACATTAGTGGATGAGAGGACATCAAGAGGAATGTGATAGAACATTAGTGGATGAGAGGACATCAAGAGGAATGTGATAGAACATTAGTGGATGAGAGGACATCAAGAGGAATGTGATAGAACATTAGTGGATGAGAGGACATCAAGAGGAATGTGATAGAACATTAGTGGATGAGAGGACATCAAGAGGAATGTGATAGAACATTAGTGGATGAGAGGACATCAAGAGGAATGTGATAGAACATTAGTGGATGAGAGGACATCAAGAGGAATGTGATAGAACATTAGTGGATGAGAGGACATCAAGAGGAATGTGATAGAACATTAGTGGATGAGAGGACATCAAGAGGAATGTGATAGAACATTAGTGGATGAGAGGACATCAAGAGGAATGTGATAGAACATTAGTGGATGAGAGGACATCAAGAGGAATGTGATAGAACATTAGTGGATGAGAGGACATCAAGAGGAATGTGATAGAACATTAGTGGATGAGAGGACATCAAGAGGAATGTGATAGAACATTAGTGGATGAGAGGACATCAAGAGGAATGTGATAGAACATTAGTGGATGAGAGGACATCAAGAGGAATGTGATAGAACATTAGTGGATGAGAGGACATCAAGAGGAATGTGATAGAACATTAGTGGATGAGAGGACATCAAGAGGAATGTGATAGAACATTAGTGGATGAGAGGACATCAAGAGGAATGTGATATAAGAACATTAGTGGATGAGAGGACATCAAGAGGAATGTGATATAACATAATTGGATGAGAGGACATCAAGAGGAATGTGATATAAGAACATTAGTGGATGAGAGGACATCAAGAGGAATGTGATATAAGAACATTAGTGGATGAGAGGACATCAAGAGGAATATGATAGAACATTAGTGGATGAGAGGACATCAAGAGTAATGTGATAGAACATTAGTGGATGAGAGGACATCAAGAGGAATGTGATAGAACATTAGTGGATGAGAGGACATTAAGAGGAATGTGATAGAAAAATAGTGGATGAGAGGACATCAAGAGGAATGTGATAGAAGAACATTAGTGGATAAGAGCACATCAAGAGGAATGTGATAGAACATTAGTGGATGAGAGGACATCAAGAGGAATGTGATATAAGAACATTAGTGGATGAGAGGACATCAAGAGGAATGTGATATAAGATTATTAGTGGATGAGAGGACATCAAGAGGAATGTGATAGAACATTAGTGGATGAGAGGACATTAAGAGGAATGTGATAGAAAAATAGTGGATGAGAGGACATCAAGAGGAATGTGATAGAAGAACATTAGTGGATAAGAGCACATCAAGAGGAATGTGATATAAGAACATTAGTGGATGAGAGGACATCAAGAGGAATGTGATATAAGAACATTAGTGGATGAGAGGACATCAAGAGGAATGTGATATAAGATTAGTGGATGAGAGGACATCAAGAGGAATGTGATAGAACATTAGTGGATGAGAGGACATCAAGAGGAATGTGATATAAGAACATTAGTGGATGAGAGGACATCAAGAGGAATATGATAGAACATTAGTGGATGAGAGGACATCAAGAGGAATGTGATAGAACATTAGTGGATGAGAGGACATCAAGAGGAATGTGATACAAGAACATTAGTGGATGAGAAGACATCAAGAGGAATGTGATAGAACATTAGTGGATGAGAGGACATCACGAGGAATGTGATAGAACATTAGTGGATGAGAGGACATCAAGAGGAATGTGATATAAGTTTAGTGGATGAGAGGACATCAAGAGGAATGTGATAGAACATTAGTGGATGAGAGGACATCAAGAGGAATGTGATAGAACATTAGTGGATGAGAGGACATCAAGAGGAATGTGATAGAACATTAGTGGATGAGAGGACATCAAGAGGAATGTGATAGAACATTAGTGGATGAGAGGACATCAAGAGGAATGTGATAGAACATTAGTGGATGAGAGGACATCAAGAGGAATGTGATAGAACATTAGTGGATGAGAGGACATCAAGAGGAATGTGATAGAACATTAGTGGATGAGAGGACATCAAGAGGAATGTGATAGAACATTAGTGGATGAGAGGACATCAAGAGGAATGTGATAGAACATTAGTGGATGAGAGGACATCAAGAGGAATGTGATAGAACATTAGTGGATGAGAGGACATCAAGAGGAATGTGATAGAACATTAGTGGATGAGAGGACATCAAGAGGAATGTGATAGAACATTAGTGGATGAGAGGACATCAAGAGGAATGTGATAGAACATTAGTGGATGAGAGGACATCAAGAGGAATGTGATAGAACATTAGTGGATGAGAGGACATCAAGAGGAATGTGATAGAACATTAGTGGATGAGAGGACATCAAGAGGAATGTGATAGAACATTAGTGGATGAGAGGACATCAAGAGGAATGTGATAGAACATTAGTGGATGAGAGGACATCAAGAGGAATGTGATAGAACATTAGTGGATGAGAGGACATCAAGAGGAATGTGATAGAACATTAGTGGATGAGAGGACATCAAGAGGAATGTGATAGAACATTAGTGGATGAGAGGACATCAAGAGGAATGTGATAGAACATTAGTGGATGAGAGGACATCAAGAGGAATGTGATAGAACATTAGTGGATGAGAGGACATCAAGAGGAATGTGATAGAACATTAGTGGATGAGAGGACATCAAGAGGAATGTGATAGAACATTAGTGGATGAGAGGACATCAAGAGGAATGTGATATAACATTAGTGGATGAGAGGACATCAAGAGGAATGTGATATAAGTTTAATGGATGAGAGGACATCAAGAGGAATGTGATATAACATTAGTGGATGAGAGGACATCACGAGGAAAGTGATAGAACATTAGTGGATGAGGGGACATCAAGAGGAATGTGATAGAACATTAGTGGATGAGAGGAAATCAAGAGGAATGTGATAGAACATTAGTGGATGAGAGGACATCAAAAGGAATGTGATAGAACATTAGTGGATGAGAGGACATCAAGAGGAATGTGATAGAAGAACATTAGTGGATGAGAGGACATCAAGAGGAATTGGATAGAACATTAGTGGATGAGAGGACATCAAGAGGAATGTCATAGAACATTAGTGGATGAGAGGACATCAAGAGGAATGTGATAGAACATTAGTGGATAAGAGGACATCAAGAGGAATGTGATATAAGAACATTAGTGGATAAGAGCACATCAAGAGGAATGTGATAGAACATTAGTGGATGAGAGGACATCAAGAGGAATGTGATGTAAGAACATTAGTGGATGAGAGGACATCAAGAGGAATGTGATATAAGAACATTAGTGGATGAGAGGACATCAAGAGGAATGTGATATAAGAACATTAGTGGATGAGAGGACATCAAGAGGAGTGTGATATAAGAACATTAGTGGATGAGAGGACATCAAGAGGAATGTGATATAAGAACATTAGTGGATGAGAGGACATCAAGAGGAATGTGATAGAACATTAGTGGATGAGAGGACATCAAGAGGAATGTGATAGAACATTAGTGGATGAGAGGACATCAAGAGGAATGTGATAGAACATTAGTGGATGAGAGGACATCAAGAGGAATGTGATAGAACATTAGTGGATGAGAGGACATCAAGAGGAATGTGATAGAACATTAGTGGATGAGAGGACATCAAGAGGAATGTGATAGAACATTAGTGGATGAGAGGACATCAAGAGGAATGTGATAGAACATTAGTGGATGAGAGGACATCAAGAGGAATGTGATAGAACATTAGTGGATGAGAGGACATCAAGAGGAATGTGATAGAACATTAGTGGATGAGAGGACATCAAGAGGAATGTGATAGAACATTAGTGGATGAGAGGACATCAAGAGGAATGTGATAGAACATTAGTGGATGAGAGGACATCAAGAGGAATGTGATAGAACATTAGTGGATGAGAGGACATCAAGAGGAATGTGATAGAACATTAGTGGATGAGAGGACATCAAGAGGAATGTGATAGAACATTAGTGGATGAGAGGACATCAAGAGGAATGTGATAGAACATTAGTGGATGAGAGGACATCAAGAGGAATGTGATAGAACATTAGTGGATGAGAGGACATCAAGAGGAATGTGATAGAACATTAGTGGATGAGAGGACATCAAGAGGAATGTGATAGAACATTAGTGGATGAGAGGACATCAAGAGGAATGTGATATAAGATTAGTGGATGAGAGGACATCAAGAGGAATGTGATATAAGATTAGTGGATGAGAGGACATCAAGAGGAATGTGATATAAGAACATTAGTGGATGAGAGGACATCAAGAGGAATGTGATATAAGATCATTAGTGGATGAGAGGACATCAAGAGGAATGTGATATAAGATCATTAGTGGATGAGAGGACATCAAGAGGAATGTGATATAAGATCATTAGTGGATGAGAGGACATCAAGAGGAATGTGATATAAGATCATTAGTGGATGAGAGGACATCAAGAGGAATGTGATATAAGATCATTAGTGGATGAGAGGACATCAAGAGGAATGTGATATAAGATCATTAGTGGATGAGAGGACATCAAGAGGAATGTGATATAAGATCATTAGTGGATGAGAGGACATCAAGAGGAATGTGATATAAGATCATTAGTGGATGAGAGGACATCAAGAGGAATGTGATATAAGATCATTAGTGGATGAGAGGACATCAAGAGGAATGTGATATAAGATCATTAGTGGATGAGAGGACATCAAGAGGAATGTGATAGAAGAACATTAGTGGATGAGAGGACATCAAGAGGAATGTGATAGAACATTAGTGGATGAGAGGACATCAAGAGGAATGTGATATAAGATTAGTGGATGAGAGGACATCAAGAGGAATGTGATATAAGATTAGTGGATGAGAGGACATCAAGAGGAATGTGATAGAACATTAGTGGATGAGAGGACATCAAGAGGAATGTGATAGAACATTAGTGGATGAGAGGACATCAAGAGGAATGTGATAGAACATTAGTGGATGAGAGGACATCAAGAGGAATGTGATAGAAAAATAGTGGATGAGAGGACATCAAGAGGAATGTGATAGAACATTAGTGGATGAGAGGACATCAAGAGGAATGTGATAGAACATTAGTGGATGAGAGTAAATCAAGAGGAATGTGATTTAAGTTTAGTGGATGAGAGGACATCAAGAGGAATGTGATATAAGTTTAGTGGATGAGAGGACATCAAGAGGAATGTGATATAAGATTAGTGGATGAGAGGACATCAAGAGGAATGTGATATAAGAACATTAGTGGATGAGAGGACATCAAGAGGAATGTGATATAAGATCATTAGTGGATGAGAGGACATCAAGAGGAATGTGATATAAGATCATTAGTGGATGAGAGGACATCAAGAGGAATGTGATATAAGATCATTAGTGGATGAGAGGACATCAAGAGGAATGTGATATAAGATCATTAGTGGATGAGAGGACATCAAGAGGAATGTGATATAAGATCATTAGTGGATGAGAGGACATCAAGAGGAATGTGATATAAGATCATTAGTGGATGAGAGGACATCAAGAGGAATGTGATATAAGATCATTAGTGGATGAGAGGACATCAAGAGGAATGTGATATAAGATCATTAGTGGATGAGAGGACATCAAGAGGAATGTGATATAAGATCATTAGTGGATGAGAGGACATCAAGAGGAATGTGATATAAGATCATTAGTGGATGAGAGGACATCAAGAGGAATGTGATATAAGATCATTAGTGGATGAGAGGACATCAAGAGGAATGTGATATAAGATCATTAGTGGATGAGAGGACATCAAGAGGAATGTGATATAAGATCATTAGTGGATGAGAGGACATCAAGAGGAATGTGATATAAGATCATTAGTGGATGAGAGGACATCAAGAGGAATGTGATATAAGATCATTAGTGGATGAGAGGACATCAAGAGGAATGTGATATAAGATCATTAGTGGATGAGAGGACATCAAGAGGAATGTGATATAAGATCATTAGTGGATGAGAGGACATCAAGAGGAATGTGATATAAGATCATTAGTGGATGAGAGGACATCAAGAGGAATGTGATATAAGATCATTAGTGGATGAGAGGACATCAAGAGGAATGTGATATAAGATCATTAGTGGATGAGAGGACATCAAGAGGAATGTGATATAAGATCATTAGTGGATGAGAGGACATCAAGAGGAATGTGATATAAGATCATTAGTGGATGAGAGGACATCAAGAGGAATGTGATATAAGATCATTAGTGGATGAGAGGACATCAAGAGGAATGTGATATAAGATCATTAGTGGATGAGAGGACATCAAGAGGAATGTGATATAAGATCATTAGTGGATGAGAGGACATCAAGAGGAATGTGATATAAGATCATTAGTGGATGAGAGGACATCAAGAGGAATGTGATATAAGATCATTAGTGGATGAGAGGACATCAAGAGGAATGTGATATAAGATCATTAGTGGATGAGAGGACATCAAGAGGAATGTGATATAAGAACATTAGTGGATGAGAGGACATCAAGAGGAATGTGATAGAACATTAGTGGATGAGAGGACATCAAGAGGAATGTGATATAACATTAGTGGATGAGAGGACATCAAGAGGAATGTGATATAAGTTTAGTGGATGAGAGGACATCAAGAGGAATGTGATATAAGTTTAATGGATGAGAGGACATCAAGAGGAATGTGATATAAAATTAGTGGATGAGAGGACATCACGAGGAATGTGATAGAACATTAGTGGATGAGAGGACATCAAGAGGAATGTGATATAAGAACATTAGTGGATGAGAGGACATCAAGAGGAATGTGATATAAGAACATTAGTGGATGAGAGGACATCAAGAGGAATGTGATATAAGAACATTAGTGGATGAGAGTAAATCAAGAGGAATGTGATAGAACATTAGTGGATGAGAGTAAATCAAGAGGAATGTGATAGAACATTAGTGGATGAGAGTAAATCAAGAGGAATGTGATTTAAGTTTAGTGGATGAGAGGACATCAAGAGGAATGTGATAGAACATTAGTGGATGAGAGTAAATCAAGAGGAATGTGATATAAGTTTAGTGGATGAGAGGACATCAAGAGGAATGTGATATAAGTTTAGTGGATGAGAGGACATCAAGAGGAATGTGATA
>CAXITT010000008.1:2339033-2399191 GCA_964033795.1 Lymnaea stagnalis
CCCCCCCCCCGCCCCGCCCCTGCCCCCCCCCCCCGAATTCCACGATGGATTTCTCCTTGTTAAATAAGTCCACAGTATAACAATGACAAGAACAAATGATTGAAGTTCAGGGGGAGGTAAGTGTGTTTAAGAACTGTAACGAATTGGAAAACAATCTTATCCAGACCTATGGAACCTTGACACCACATGACACGAACGTCATGTCTTTATTCACAGTTTAAGCCTTTCCCCTTCCACTCCACGTCATGACCAATTGCAGTGGACTGACTTCTCCTCTTTTCTTTCCCCTATTAATCTCTCACCTACTTATTTTCTGTCACAATTCTTTAGCTGCCCTCTCGGATACTACTTCTCATGTAAAGCTATTTTTAAAATTTAAGTCTGTTTTTTCTGTTGTTTGTTCGCTGACGAAGTCTTCCTGCCGACACGTTCGTTGTTTTGCTTCGTTCTTTTTTTTCAGGTTTGACCATAACTTGTTTTACTTAGTTCCTTTTCACATAATGATCAGCTGGGGGCCCCCGCATGGAGGCGGAAAGCCAAGATCGATCTGGTGAGTTGAGCAGACCAGGGCCCTACATGAGCTGTAGCCTGAAGCACCACTGATGATGATGACTGTGTTTGTTATGGGTCTAACAAAATGTTAAATAAAAATTATAATTATATTTTAGTAAATATGTTGAAATTTAAAAAAAACATACAGATTAAAAAGGGCTGTTATCGTCGTATGAGTATGAGTTATGTAACTATGACTATGACTATAAGAAGTACTAACTAGAAAGCAATTCAATATTTAACTAAATTACTAATACTGAATGAAGTAAAATATGTAATTTGTATAGATAATGATGGGTCTTAAAAATCGACATTAAGATTTTTGTTCTTTAAAATTAAAACCCATAACTAGTTTTAGTATTAAATTGTACTATGGTATTGTATTATTATTTATTCCGTTAATTTTCGTCCAGTTTATAAAAAAATAATTTAAAACTGAGATTCCGGGAATTTTCTCGAAAGTGCAATAACCACAAGTGCGAATTCTGCGTGTTGCACTTTTCATAATTATCTTGAATTCATTCATACTTAAGGATGTCACAACCTGGCTTGGAAGAGGTCAGTAATTATAATTCGACTGTATAAATAATCTATAATCTAGACTATGCTGACCAAACCTCTAAAGTTAGTGCGTATTTTAAACGAAGTGGCTATTCGGACCCGGGTCCCAGAAGTGAGAGGTTCGGATTAAAAAAATGTTTTGGTATCAAATGAAAGATAATTGAAAGGACTATTTTAATATGTTTTTAAACTTAATTCTTCGGTTTAAATAAAATAAACTACCACATATGACATCTGAATGGAACTGTCATTGAAGTAGGGTGACCAAATCATGAACTGGAAAAAAACGGGACAAGCCCAAGGAGTAAGGAGTGTTGGGTGGGGGGGGCCTCCAGCTAAAGCAGGGTCCGGAGGCCTCTGCAGGAAAATGTTTATTGAAATATGCTCATTTTAACTACTTTGAGACCTAGAAATCTTTTTAAATTTATCTTCACTTTTACTTTTGTAAATTTGAAGTGTTTACATGTCCGGCGACGGACGAATAAAACATAATTCTCGAGATATTCGTTCGGTGACTGCCGTGACAACGTTGGGTGAGATATCTGTCAGCTTTGTCATTTGACCACTAATGCAAAGGTATATTCACCCACCCACCCCAAAAACTTAAAGGGACCCGGGTCTGAAAAGCGGCTATGCTTGCCCAGGTCCCTTTAGCCTTTAGATTACAGATTAGACTAAATGATAAATGCTATTCCTATGTCATTTGTGGTAGCTTATTTTAGTTAAACTGAAGAAGTAAGTTAACAAATTCAATTATCTTTCATTTGATACCTAATTTTTTCTTACTTACAAACACTACAATACAATAATACTTTTGAAGGCTGCGACTATTCGGACCCGATATCAGAAGTGGGAGGTTTGGTTTATTAAAAAATATTAAAAATATTATTTTAGGGTTTGTACGACAAAAATTGGTATCAAATGAAAGATAATTGAATGGACTATATTAAAAACTTAATTTTTCAGTTTAACTAAAATAAACTACCACAAATGGCATCCAAATAATGCCAAATAGCATTTAGTCTAAAGTAAAGGGACCTGGGTCCAAATAGCGGCAATGCATGTCCGGATCCATTTTGACTAAATGCTATAGTTTACATTTAGTTTATTCAATTATCTTTTATTCAATACCAAATTTTATCTTACAAACCCAACAATAATATTTTATACATTTTTTAATCCCAACCTCTCACTTCTGGTAGCCGGGTCTGAATAGCCGCAGCCTATTGGTTGCTGTGAAATGTGAACTTTGACGGGTTCACAGGTCGAAGCAACTAAGATGGCGGCCATTTGCTAAAATTAGGAATAAAACGTACAAAATTGATGAAAAAATGTCCTAAATGTGTCCCTAAACCTAACCTGAACCTTAAATCTATCTTTAAACCTAACCTGGGTATTGACCATAAACCTAACCTGGGTATTGACCCTAAACCTAACCTGGGTATTGACCCTAAACCTAACCTGGGTATTGACCCTAAACCTAACCTGGGTATTGACCCTAAACATAACCTGGGTATTGACCCTAAACCTAACCTGGGTATTGACCCTAAACCTAACCTGGGTATTGACCCTAAACCTAACTGGTATATTTAACTGGTCAATAAATTTTTTTTAAACACTCAATCTTTAAAAAAACTGCTTAGTAAGATTATTGGTTCATTTATTACGTATTAAAAATTCATTTGTGTAGACCTTAGGCAGGAGTAAAAAACAAACGTCAAAAAGAGGTCAATCTTTAGGTGATTTAATTTGTCATCATGGCAACCAAGCTTGTCTGCCGTGGGATATTTAATAATTCAGTAAATTGGCTATCCAGAATATGACTGGGAAATATAACTAATAATAATAAATCATTTTAAATAAATAAAAAATGTTTTATAACATAAATAATTATTATTGGGTTATGAAATATCTGTGGCTTTAATTGTGGGGTTGGTTGCCATGGACTTTGGATTGATAACCACTTGTCTTTGACTTAGATAGACCTACTTGAAGTATTATAATAAAAATAATGCCTCTTGTCTTAAACTTAGATAAGCCTAAGCCCAGTCAAAGTATTATAATGGTAATATTACTATTATAAGTAATAAGGGGGGTGGGATAAATAGCCCTTATTACAACTAATATATTTATAATAGTGTATGTGTATATATATATATATTTATATATATATATATATATATATATGACAGACTATATATAGTATAGTATATAGTATAGGCCTAGCCCCAACCCAACTTATTTGTGGGACCTTTTATTATACATTACATTATGAAATGATATTTTAGGCTATGTCAGGCTATGTCATCATATTTTAATAAATAAACTAAATACAAATTTTAAAAATATTCACTTACCTTTGATATTGAGATATCCTCTATTTCATCACATATTAATCATATTAAAATTACAATATTCGCAAGAAAATAATTATATAATCCTGGATATTGTTAAAGAAATAACATACTTTCTGCCGCAATAATCCAAGAATTACTTAAGATATTACTAAAGAACAATCATAAAAACTTACACTTACCTTAAGCAAATGACGAGAACTTATTTTAATTGCTATCAACCTCCAAAGGTGATGCATGTTGATTTGTGAAACAAGATTACTAACTTAAAATAAATGAAAAACTAATTTTTGGTCGTATTCATATTTAACTAAAATACATAATAGAAAATGGTAAAATAGAAAGTGTAATTGTCAATTTTAACTAAATGAATCAAATAATCCATCTATTATTTGTTTATACTTATTATGACTTATAAATAAACAATTCCACAGAGAATTTGAAATAAATATCTAAAGAATATTATTATTTTTATTACTTTAGGGAAATTAAAAAAAGATATGCATGTATTTAAAGAAAATTAATTAATTAAATAGAAATAAATTACAAGTCAGCATATTTTTTAATCAATTTTTTAATAAGGAAAATTTAATTTTTAATTTTTTTGTGTGGAATATTAACAAAAGCTTAATTTTGTTGCTTGTATTTAACTATGTCCCTGTAAATATTTTATTTTTATCTCATTTTATAATAACAGTTTAGGCATAAACTCATAAGCAAAATGAGGGGATCAAAATGTGGAGGAAACCCCATTGTGAAAAAGTGGTTTTGAGGTACTTACTACAAAAATCATAACTTTTCCGCACTTGAGCTACAAAGTTGACCTTGGTGTTTTTATAAATCACTAGCGAGTACCCGGCATGCGTTGCAATGCCACTCAAGGAAAGAAAGTGTTTGCATGTTATGTTTCTTCAAGAGCTTTTAAATACTCAAAGTTTTTCTTGATTTTCCATCTGGTATATACACGAATAATTCAGAAGATTTTCCGACGCGAGAGCAGGCCACATACATCTGTCCATGGACGAAGCATGGGTTTTCCAAATTTAGTCCGCAAACTTGTAGCGATTGTCCCTGTGCTTTGTAGATAGTCATTGTAGACGCGTGTCGCATCGGAAACTGTAGGCGTTTGAATTCAAATGGCATATCTGTTGGAATCATTGGGGTGAATGGCAAAAGTACATCACCTAGTTTAAATTTTCCATTTAAAATAGTAACTTCAATGGAACCAATTTCGGAAGATTCATTTGAACAAATGTACCGTACCTAATGCTTCGATATCAAAGTGCGTTTCTCGTTGCAAATCAAGAGCGAAAAGTTTGTTTGCAGATCGATTCCGAGAGGTCATTCCCAACTCATGAATCATCAATCGATATGAATAGTATTTCATGGCACTGTCTTTCTTATTCGAATTTCTCAATTTGATGTCAAAATGATATCCATCTTCTCCTTGCCAAAATACAATAGGATATTGCAATCAAACGTATGAGCGATGAGTTTCTGAGACTCGCTGAACATCAACACTTCTGCGATGAAGAATTATATCACGTGAGTTAAATTCTTTGCCAACTATAATGATCGCCACTTCATCAATTGTTGGTGCATTGCATTGTCTTTCATGTTGGCCGATAGGTGTTTAGTCTGCTCTAACTATGACTTTGTATTCATCAGTCGGCATCTTTTCAAGTGCAACTCTATACATTTGAATTAATTCGTTGTGTTGCAAAAATGTTTGCATTGCAGCTACGATTTCTCGTTTAGTGCCCGTATTGATATGACAACGTTGATCGATTTGTTCATCAGTATTCCCCATGAAATCATTTGAAGACATTTGTGATCTGTGTTTGGCATTGGCATCAGAGATGGTAAATTTGGCCTTTCACTTTAATTTGTAATTCTCGCGCACGATATTTGTTGCACCGAACGATGTCATTTGGAAACATGAATTGCATTTGCCTGTGTTTGCCAAGAAATGTTTCGATTGGCTATTGTCACCTGATACCAACAATGATAATGGTTTTGATGGTGAATGTAATTCTCACACATTAAGATCTCCCATCTTTTTACATGAAAACCTCGCACAATAGGTACGTTCATTGTTGGCAGGAGATTTCCAGTTGTATAGTTTCTCATTAATTTATAAATCGTAAATTCCAGCGGTAAAAAATGACCATGGTTCAATATCTACGCTGTCAAGTGTGTTATTTAATTACTTGAGAAACCATCGATTGGTGTAAAATGTATTTACATAACACAAAACAACTCCGAAATTATAAGACTCTATTCAAGAAATACTCTTAGTTGAAAAAAAAACGCGATTTCGATGTCATTTCCGATTCTAAAATGCGTCACAAAATTCAAGCTTATTTATACACATAACAAAAATACTCTCTACACTAAAAATGTAAAAACGTGTTTTCTCTGCTTTACTACAAATGTGTCATTTGTTCAAGGGCGGTAGTGTTGATATCTTCGTTATAAATTATATTGATGAAGCTCATTTAAGAAATAAATTGAATTTAGGGTCCCCAGCCCTAATTGGAATATTGTACAATGGATGTACTAAATTTGAAAAATTTGCCGGTGGATTCAGCTACTTCCACACATGCAATAGCTTTGTTTGAAATTATAGTTACAAAGCTCTTAGAAGAAAATATGAAATTAGGGTCACTGGCCGAAACGGAATATTGTAAAATGTTTTTTTCTAATTTAGAAACATTTTCGGTAGTGCGCATTTCACTTGACCCAGTTTGATCACAATCGAATGAATGGTATAGAAATGCATACGATAATTATATAGATAATAGAAGTGTGGAAAACGAATTTAGGACCCCCCTCCACAAATGGAATATTGTAGAATTGTTGTATTACTTCAGAAACCTACTTAATATGTCACACACTCAATTTAATATCACTATTTGTATTTGATTAAAAAGCTATCCATTCATGCTTTAGCTCTGTTTGAAATTATAGTTGTATAGCTTAAAATTATAGTTGTATAGCTTATATAGAAAAAACGAACATAGGACCCCTGGCTAAAAACGGAGTATTTTAAAATGGTTGTAATCATTTAAGAAACCTTTGCGGGCGGGCGCACAACATCTCTCTAAAATTTTATCGCATTGTAATAATGTAGAGGAGCGCATACGGAAATTATTTTTTTATAAAGCTCCTAATGTACGGAAAAAAACACGAATTTGGGGCGATTGCCAAAAAAAAAAACGGAATATTTTAGTAGAGTTATAATGGCTTAGAAAAATGCTCTGGCTTATGGACAACAACTCACCTCAGTTTTATAGCAAGCGCTTGAATGATGTAGGAGCGCATGCGGTTTGAAATTATATTTATATAGCTCATTTTGTAAGAAACAAACATAGGGCCCCTGGCTCAACACTGAATATTTTAAAACGGTTGTAGTAATTTAAGAACCTTTGTGGGCGATAGAACAACATCTCACTAAATTTTTATCGCATTCTGAAAAATGGTATAGGAGCGCATAGAAAATTATTTTTTACAAAGCGCATATAAGAAAAAATAAGAATTTGGGTCAACGGCCCAAAACGGAATATTTTAAAAGTGTTGTAATGAATTGTTATGTTTATAGATAACAACTCGTCAAAGTTTTGTCGCAATCGCGTGAATGGTGCAGGAGCGCATACGGTTTGAAATTGTATTTATATAGCTCGTATAAGAAAAAAACGTAAATAAGGCCGCTGGCTAAAATTTGAATATTTTGAAAAGTTTATAATAATTTAAAAACCTTTGCGGCCGTGCTTCCAACATCTCATCAAAGTTTTAAGTTTTATTGCAATCGGATAAATGGCGTAGGAGCGCATATGAAAATTATTTTTTACAAAGCTCATATAAGAAAAAATATGAATTAAGGGCCAACGTCCGAAAACAGAATGTTTTTAAAAGTGTTTAAATAAAACAGTAAAATGCACTGGCGCATGGACAACAACTCACTAAGTTTTGTAGCAATCGCATGATTGGTGTAGGAGCGCATACGGTTTGAAAATATATTTATATAGCTCATATAAGGAAAAACGAATATGAGGCCCCTGGCTCAAAACTGAATAATTTAAAACGATTGAAATAATTTAGAAATGTTTATGGACATGCTCGTAACATTTCACCAAAGTTTTATATGAATCGGATAAATGGCGTAGAAGCGCATCTGGAAAATATTTTTACAAAGCTCATATAAGAAAAAAAAACGAATTAAGGGCCAACGGCTAGGAACGGAACACTTGATAAGGTTTTTAATGACTCAGTTAAATGGCCGGTTATGTGGACAACAACTAACCAAAGTTTTGTCGCAATCGCATGAATGGTGTAGGAGCGCATACGAGACATACAGATATACATACAGACCTACAAACATTCATTTTTATATATATAGATTATCTAGGCTCTCTACAGCTGTAGTATTTTTATATTTTAAAAAACATTTTGAAAGTTTCATCAAAGTGCCTAACTTTCTGAGCTATGAACTTTTAAAGTGCGCGTTAGTTCATTATTTTAGTAAATTTACGCTATCCCTGCAACGAGGTTTGCCACGGCTGCCACCTTGGTTATGGCAACTAAGGATGCGGCTGTGTAAAAAAAAAACACACTGCTGCTAAAATGGGGAGGGGAAATGGAGAGAATGTGCTGGTTTAGATATTTACCGAATGAAACGAAAATAGGGCAAAATTTTACAATTTAATCAAAAAAATGTCCGCCTGTTCATGAATTTCATGGTGAATATAGCTACTAAAATGTGTCCATCTTGATGTTGGCAAGAAGTCTCAACAACCTGCGGTTGCCTCCTTCCCTGATGTAATTTCAGGCGGTACAAACTCATTTCCTTCAACTAAAACACAGGTATGGCTACAGTCACACACTGTGGTAAGAAAACTATAAATTAAGAAAAACAATACAAAATAACATTAAAACAATGAAAGGCCAACTTACAGTTTCAATCATAGAATTACACTTTTTACACATTTTATTTCAGGTTTCCACCAAAAAGAAAATCCAAAAGCTGTCAGAAAATCTTTACAATACCAAAAGGCAGGAAAATTTAAATATTTTAATTAACCAACCAATGAAATTTTAATTTAAAACAATCTATCGTCATATTAAGAAAAAGTTAACTCTAGTAAAAAGACAAACATAAACAAAAGGGAGAGAATCCTACACAGACACACGTCATGGAGCTGATTGCAGAGTGCGGAAATTGACTCTAATAATTTTTTTTACTATGGACATTCACATTCTGTCACCCTCTGTTTGCGTCACCGCATCAGGGGCATTAACTCATTCAAATGATAATTTTATACAACTTTTATTTTCGGTTTATTAAAAGATCTAAATGAAAAAAATAATTTATTATTATTATAAATAAATTGTTATATGCATTAAAATATGATTATAATCAGTAAATTTAACAAATATGATATGGATGTTCTGTTTACCAATCTAGCATCCATATAGTTTATATAAGAAAGGCATCCACCAAACAATAATACTCATTTTGGATTACTTATTTTGAACTTTCAACTTTTGCACATAGGCACATGAGTAAATTAGTAAACGCTTTCCCTGGCCAATGATGTAAAAGTTTTTGCACATGGTGTTGTGATGTTGTTATATTGTTATAGTTGCGTCCCTTTGTTAGGAATACGTGAGACCCGTGATTCATGAGTTGAAATGAAACTTTGAGAATAATACTATTGTAGTATTACAGATGCAAATGACTGAATGGTTCCCCATGATGATGTTTTGCACACTGTAAGTTATGATAATTTATAATATAGACTATCAGGTTTTTAAACCTCAAATCATATTATTCCTCTTTCAGTGCCTTCTAAGTCCATTATAAAGCACAAGTTTTTCAAATCTTTGATATAAATAGTGGTAATAATTGAATATTTCCCAAGTATTGGCATCTTCCACCATTAAAAGTGGCTCATGATCACATCCTAGTTGGGCTGTGTGACCGATATAATACACTGCTCAAACGTAGAACCATGGGGTATCTCCTAAAACATTTAGTGTTATGAAAATTGGTACACATGTAGATCAATATATGCCCGAGGGCTATAATAAAAACAAAAAGGGTATATTACTATATATTAAGCTTTAACTTAACCTTAATGATGAAAGATGCTTTAGATTAGATCTAACTAATAAGGATTTTATCAAAGTTGACTAAATGAAAAAGAAGTTATATTATCAACAATAGTGACTATGACTTTCTATTTTTTTGTTGTTGTACGTTTTCACGTTTCTCTACAGGTTTTTGAGTTGTTTTTTTTATTCAAGTTTTGATTCTACAGGTTGGCAATTATGCTTTTTACGACTGTAAAGAGTATTGAAGCTCTCATCTAATAGTGGTATTGTTTTATTAGTTAATTTAGAAGTAACCTAAGTAACAGTTTATTACAAAGGACTGAGTTGGAGATAGCGAATTAATTCCCATCCTCACTTTGGCTAATCCTAAGCACAATTTGGGATGAATGTAACAACTTCATATTATCTTAATGATATGTGGCAGGATGAATGTAACAACTTCATTGTATCTTAATGAAATGTGGCAGGATTAATGTAATAACTTCATATTATCTTAATGATATGTGGCAGGATTAATGTAATAACTTCATTGTATTTTAATGAAATGTGGCAGGACCCTTCAACAACCTGCAGTCTCCCCTTGCTCTCAGTTATAGATAATTAGGAGGTATTCCAAAATTAATTAGATTGAGTTGGAATCTGATGGTAATGTCGTGTTGTCTGTAACAAGGCTGAAATAGGAAGAGTTGGAATCATTGGGCATCCGCATTATACACTAGCTGATGCGCCCTGGGACACAATTATGTACAGTGCTCATTTTGTCCTTCCCAGTCAGTTGGTATTATCACAATGTTAAATTTTGCTTGATTGAAAATTTCCAGTTGAGACAAGACCTTGAGGAGTATGAAGAACTTCACAAGACAGCCAAGCGGCCAAGGGTTCAAGAGACTATTTTGAAAGAGGTTGACAGACTTAAAAAGGAAGTGAAACAGTTGGAAGCCAAGGCTGCAGCACATGAATCAAAAGCAGCCAGTGGAACAGTAGGATACGAGGAAAATATCATAAATTATGGTATGATACCTATCATTTTATTTGAAAGAGGATCAGTGATGAAAAGTTCAAATCCATCAAAACTTTATCTAGACTTTTTTTTTCTTTATTAGCCTATACAACATATTTGAAGAATTACATCAGATTGATTGTTTGAATTTCAACACATACCAATCTTTATGTCTTTGCACTCAACACACCGGAAAGCTTTCATAAAATTGCTGCACATCACAATGAAAAGATAAATTAAATAATCTTACCACACCCGATAGCCAGTGTTTCATTCCCAATTAGTATTGTATACTTTATCTAGTAAGACTAATATAGTAATTATAATTTTACAACTAATTGTGAAAATTATCTTGTATTCTTACAGCATGGGATCAGTCAGATAAGTTCATGAAACTATATTTAACTTTGACTGACCTGAACAAAATCACAGATGAGAATATTGTGTCCAATTTCACAGATAAGTATGTCACCATGGTCTGTTGTCCCATGTTGTACTATATGGTATCCCATGATTATGTGAATCAGTTGTGTTTTGTTCTATGACTAACAACAGTCCAGACGGTTGCAGCTAAATGTGTACTGGGGGAAGGGGGGGGTGTTTCTAAAGGATGCAGTCAAATGCATCCCGGCACATAGCAGCACACCTCTCTCATTTTTATTTAACCCTATAACATGTCAAGTGGATTTTTCTGTAGCCTCTAGCCATTTTTAAGATTTTTATATGCTTCTAAAAAATGGCAAAGTATCAGACTAATTATTTATGACAGTTAAAGGGTTAAAAATAGCTGGTCACGCTAGACTTCCCCTGATGGCTTGATTTCAATTAAAAAGACTGAACTTTTTATCTTGTTTCATTTTCAATCTTTGTGTGCTTTAAAACGGTGCCTCTATGTCTAGAATCTCTATATCTAGCATGTGTTCCTCCAAGGTCATTGCTTTTTATTTGTTTGCCATTATATTTTTATTTAACCTACTTCATTTCTGGATACATTACTATTGATTGATATTTTTCAGCTAAAGAATTTTTTGTACAATTGCAAAAGGAAGCTACGTCCATTTGTTCAGGATTATAAATTAAATACTGAAGTGACTGCCATCAAGACCAATATTTCATAACATGATTTCCTAGTCCTTGAATAATTGAAACATTTTTTTAAAAAAAAGATAAACATCAATCAAGTTGTATGTGTGCTACTAAAATAAATATATATAGCAATGAATGCTACAAGTACATATATAAGCAAGTAATGTTACTAAAAATACATATGTAAGCAAGGAATGCTATTAAAATACATCATATGTAAGCAAGGAATGCTTTTAATGACCTACTCTTTATTTATCTTTTATTGACATACTCTTTGTTTCCATTTATTGTAATTAAAAAAACTTTTCTCAGAGTTAAGTCTTATCTCATCTAGGTCAGTGACAGTCAGAATACAGTTCCCCAACAGAGTCAGCACACTGCACATAGCCAGACTTTGTGAGGACATTATACCAAAAGAGAGCTACTGTAAGGTGAGTACTGCTACTCGTAGCACACCAAATGTTGCCACGTTTAACACACCAAGTGTGGACTGAAGGTATCTTGTTCTTTTTTTTTGGTCAGAAGGGCATTCAAATGGTAAGACTTTGTGGATAGATTGAGTTCATCTGGGATAAGTTCCAGATTGTAATTGACAAGCCGCAGTGCTCAGTAATATCTACAGTAATGTCTCTAAACTCTCTTATACTGAATTAAAACAGTTTTGAACATCACTTCGTGTTGCTGAATTGTCTCACTTAAAACTCTTTCTGTCTTTTCTATTCTGTTTAATACCATATATTGTATTTTCTGTTCAATGCATGCAGAAAAAGTCTGACTACGTTCTGGTGATGTTAAAGAAAAATGAAGTTGGTAAAACATGGCCGTGGGTGACAGAACGAGAAAAGAAAGTGAAAGAAAAGAACAAGTAAGTTATTTTAATACCAATAATACAACTGATTGATTATGTACTCAATCTAATTATTGCTCAATTTTTCACTCGGTCAAACAACTAATTGTATGGTGCTTCAGTCTTAATTCACTCTGTCAACTGAATGAAGCTCTCAGTCTTAATTCACTCTGTCAACTGAATGAAGCTCTCAGTCCTAATTCACTCTGTCAACTGAATGAAGCTCTCAGTCTTCATTCACTCTGTCAACTGAATGAAGCTCTCAGTCTTAATTCACTCTGTCAACTGAATGAAGCTCTCAGTCTTCATTCACTCTGTCAACTGAATGAGGCTCTCAGTCTTAATTCACTCTGTCAACTGAATGAAGCTCTCAGTCTTAATTCACACAACCTTTTGATCCTTTTGGTTGCGATTTTTTAATTAGTCATTGTTGGTTACCAGGTATGGGCAAATAAAAGGAATGGAGCTATTCAACACTAAGTTCAATCCAGATTGAAAAACCTCATTGGCTGCTTACCATGTTTTAAAATATCTGGTCATCTTGGCGCCAGCAAATAGGCTGTAACTTGACCCATAAAGTTGTCTCTGTAACTGTCAAATGCATTTTTCTGTAGTGTCAAGCCATTTTTAGCATTTCCCCCCAAAAAAGACAAAATCCCAGACTTGATGAATACAGAGACCCTTACAAGTATACATTTTATAAAAGTACATTGAGCAAAGTATATTAATCTTATGGTATGTAAAGAATTTGTTTTTTTTGTTTTTTTATATATGTTGACATTGATATGGTGACTAAAAATTTTATTGCTAAACTTTTGCATTCAACCCAATCTCACTTTTTTGTTCTTTCTATCATTACTTCAGTTCCTTTTTTTTTAGATATTAAATGAAATATCCTTTCAGAAAATACCAAAATATCACAAAATATTTTGAAAAATGGTATTTTGGTTACTATTGTTCATTCACTACCTTCAAATGTCTTTCTACATTTGACAAATGTCTGTCTACATTTGACAAAAGGGGGGAAACACAAAATGAGTTAAAAAATTCCTTTTAGTTAAAGTTATTAAATACATTTTTTAAAAAAAATTAATACTCCAGAGCATAAATGTCTTTGAAACTCATCAGGGTAAGTGTTACTTACTGTTATTTGGTTATGCAAGTTTAATCCGTTTTATGATTTGGCTGGTTAGGTGAACAATACTTAATTAAGGATTGAACACCAGCATACAAATAAAAACCATATGAAAGCTAATTATATTAACAGTATTCAGTTTAAAATTTATATACAAAGTCAAAATTAAATATACAAAAATAATAACTATTTTAACTTACAGCACAGCAAGTGAAAAAGTATAATCCTTGAAAAATACAAATATTGATGAGCCCTCTGGTATACACACCAGAGTAAAGTCTTGTAAGGCTCTTATAAGCATATTAAGTCTTGTAATAGGAAATCTAGCAAAAATATCTGTTATGGCTGGGGAAGCTGCTGGCTTATTTATTGGGAGGGAGTTAAAACCCCCCTAACAGAAATTGCATCACCCGGTAGCATTCTTTAGAACAAATAAGAACATAAACAACCTTTTCCCAATCAGGGGAGAAAGGGGGGGGGGGTTAAATTTAATAGTTGACAAAACAAATTGGGATGGAGGTAAGGTTGAATGCCATGGGTCGTGATGAAGAAAAACTAGGTCAACTCACAGGCTATAACAGTTGGTATTTTGGATCCTATCTTTGTCTTTTCTGATTGATCACCAACCTTTTCCAAACAAATTTGTCTGTAATAATATGACTAATATGTCAATATCTGACTTTTATGTCGTCATCACTGCTAGAGCTAATACTGTCACTACTAGCACATGGAATATCTCTGAAATAATTGCTTTATTTTAATCCATCAAGTAAGTCTGTGTTGGTTTTGCAATCTAAAGGTGGATTCTCTCCGGCATCAGACATAATGGCATTCAAAAAAATTGAGCAAATTTCACTCCCCATTAATCATTATCAAAGAATATTAAACACAGATAGAAACAGAGATATGAATCGATTTCCTTTCATTAGAGCTATTTCCCCATAACCTATGTACATTAAATCATTAAATCATTCACCATCTTGTTTCCCCAGACCCAAATTAGAGGATAATGATGATCCCAGCATTGGCATAACCAAATTGTTGAAGAACATGTACGATGAGGGCGATGATGATATGAAGAGGACAATATCCAAAGCTTATTACGAGTCTCAAATGAAACAAGGACGGGGTGCTGACCCTTTAGCAGACTTCTGATCAGCAAATTGGTGATGTAAACTTTGTTCCGACAGTTGTTTCTGCAGGGAAAATATGGAGTTTCATGATGGAGGTCATGGTGTATTCTAAAATAATCAATAAAAAAACAACTATTCTTTATTAATTTAGAAGGCATTATTTTTTTTTAATTGAATAATTAGAAAGAGCAGAAGAGATTATTAGGTCAATGTTGTTGCAAAAACTGTTGGTGTTTTTTCTCCATTTAATGTCCGATGAATAGAAAGGAATATGGTAATAAATATAAGATATCAAAAGATACATTTTGTTTCCATACCAGCACTTATATTATAAATTAAAATTATAATTAATATCTTTAACAGTTTATTTTTTTTAAACTAGACAATGTATCAACTTTGTTGTTACTGGTATGTTAAAGTAAAGATAATTTTATCTAGGAAGTTGACTTCCATATTGTTCAGTCACCAAGCAAGGTTTATTTAGTGTTTTTCAATTTTGTAAAAACAGTATATATTTTCTAATGTTGATGTGGCTTGACTTCACTTTATGCTTTCAAAAGTTCAACTTTTTCTAGAAGGAAAAGGTCACATTTAAAGGTCACATTTTTTGTTTACTGTAAAATGTTGGCTGACAATCAACTAGAGGAAGTGAGTACATAGACATAGGTAGACATAGTTCCATCTGCTGGGTTGGCTACACACAGGCATGGTTTCATATGCAGGGTTGGCTACACACAGGCATGGTTTCATATGCAGGGTTGGCTACACACAGGCATGGTTTCATATGCAGGGTTGGCTACACATAGGCATGGTTTCATATGCAGGGTTGGCTGAGCCAATTTAAAATTGTCATGTAGAAATTATTGACATTTTCCCTATATAATTGAGACACATCATTTATCCACAAATGACTGACTTGTTTAGGACACATTCATTCCCCATGACACCATTCATTCATTAGGATTTCAACTGTACCATTGTCTTATTGGAGTGTGCTTTTTGTGTATGATTTTTGGTGGAAATGAAACAAGTTATTCTTTATATATAATGTTATGAAATAAAAATGAATAGATTTTTGCAAAAGTGCTTTTGTTTTCTTGTTCTTTCAGATATCTGTAATTTTAAGCTGCCTTCTAGTTTATTTTTGTTGTACCATTGTTCAGGTCAAGATTGTTGATAACATGTCAAGATGGGCTTTGATGAAATGAGGTTTCATTTAATGTGAACAGCTTGTAAAATGCACATTAAAAGCCAGAAAATGAGAAACATGGTTGGTGCCATACCATGAGCCACGCTATGGCCTAGCAGCAAGTTAATTGGTTTGGCCATCTGGTTACTTGTCAATCAACCTACATTGCAAGCCTACAAAATCAGGCACTCTGGTTTCAAGGCATGAAGAAGACCACACCAGCTGTGGATTGACTGTGTTAAGGACACCCTCGAAGTCAACAAGTTCAAAAATGTGTAATTTGAGTTTTGATGTGTTGGCTAATAGCCAACCATATCTGCAACACCTCCAGATAGAGGCGGACAGAAGAATAATTGAAAGATGGACTTTGAGCCCAAGACAGTGACTTTACTGACTGCCACACAGTTGGTAAAATGATCCAACTCATCTTCTGCTTTCAGCAACAGGGTTCATTCTAGGATAGAAAAGCATTTGCTGTTTGCTAAGCTCAAATTTTGTGTACAGTAATATGGTATTTGTCTTCCAACGTTTATGTTAGAAATAAATTCAATAATAAATTGGTTTTAATAGTTGTTTTTTTCCCGGGGAATGAATAGCACAGTTTTAGAACTGTCTCAATTCTGCATGATCAGTACCTGTTTCACCCTTGTATACAGCACTCCTCATCTTGACATGATTGGCTAGGCACTGGTCATCTTGACATGATTAACAAGGCCTTGGTCATCTTGACATGATTGGCTAGCCACTGGTCATTTTTACTTGATATGTAGGCCCTGGTCATCTTGCCATGATTGGTCATCTTGATATGATTGGCTAGCCACTGGTCATCTTCACATGATTGGCTTGGCACTGGTCATCTTCACATGTTGGCTTGACACTAATCATCTTCACAAGATTGGCTAGGCACTGGTTATCTTCACAATTTTAGATAGGCATTGGTCATCTTCACATGATTGACTAGGCACTGGTCATCTTGACATGATTGGCTAGGCACTGGTCATCTTGACATGATTGGCTAGGCACTGGTCATCTTGACATGATTGGCTAGGCACTGGTCATCTTGACATGATTGGCTAGGCACTGGTCATCTTGACATGATTGGCTAGGCCCTGGTCATTTTGACATGATTGGCTAGGCCCTGGTCATTTTGACATGATTGGCTAGGCACTGGTCATCTTGACATGATTGGCTAGGCACTGGTCATTTTGACATGATTGGCTAGGCACTGGTCATTTTGACATAATTGGCTAGGCACTGGTCATCTTGACATTAGCTGAGCACTGGTCATCTTGATATGATTGGCTAGGCACTGGTCATC
Organism: Lymnaea stagnalis; assembly: GCA_964033795.1. Lineage (NCBI taxonomy): Eukaryota > Metazoa > Mollusca > Gastropoda > Lymnaeidae > Lymnaea > Lymnaea stagnalis. Next base: position 2,356,323 of record CAXITT010000008.1, read on the forward strand.
TTGATATGATTGGCTTGGCACTGGTCATCTTCACATGATTGGCTAGGCACTTGTCATCTTCACATGATTGGCTAGGCACTGGTCATCTTGACATGATTGGCTAGGCACTGGTCATCTTAACATGATTGGCTACGCCCTGGTCATCTTTAAATGAATGGCTAGGCACATGTCATCTTGACATAATTGGCTAGGCACTGGACATCTTGACATGATTGGTTAGGCACTGGTCATCTTCACATGATTAGCTAGGCACTGGTCATCTTGACATGATTAGCTAGGCACTTGTCATTTTCACATGATTGGCTTTGCACTTTTTATCTTTACATGATTGGCTAGGCACTGGTCATCTTGACATGATTGGCTAGTCACTGGTCATCTTGACATGATTGGCTAGGCACTGGTCATTTTGAGATCATTGGCTAGGCACTGGTCCCTTTGACATGAAGTGCTAGGCACTTGTCATCTTGACATGATTGGCTTGGCACTGGTCATCTTGACATGATTGGCGAGGCACTGGTCACTTTGACATAATTTGCTAGGCACTGGTCATCTTTACATGATTGTCTAGGCACTGGTCATCTTCACATGATTGGCTAGGCCCATTGACCATTTCTTGTTGTATATAGCCCTGGTCATCTTCACATGATTGGCTAGGCACATTTACCATTTCTTGTTGTATATAGCCCTGGTCATCTTCACATGATTGGCTAGGCACATTTACCATTTCTTGTTGTATATAGCCCTGGTCATCTTCACATGATTGGCTAGGCACTGGTCATCTTCACATTATTGGCTGGGCACATTGACCATTTCTTGTTGTATATAGCCCTGATCATCTTCACATGATTGGCTAGGCACATTTACCATTTCTTGTTGTATATAGCCCTGGTCATCTTCACATGATTGGCTAGGCACATTTACCATTTCTTGTTGTATGTAGCCCTGGTCATCTTCACATGATTGGCTAGGCACTGGTCATCTTCACATTATTGGCTGGGCACATTGACCATTTCTTGTTGTATAGCCCTGGTCATCTTCACATGATTGGCTATGCACTGGTCATCTTCACATGATGGGCTAAGCACTGGTCATCTTCACATGATTGGCTAGGCCCATTGACCATTTCTTGTTGTAAATAGCCCTGTTCATCTTCACATGATTGGCTAGGCACATTGACAGTTTCTTGTTATATCATCTTCACATGATTAGCTAAGCACTGGTCATCTTCACATGTGTCACTGATTAAATGATGGTCGTATGAGGTATCGCCCGTTGCGTATCAAGTAGTATTGGTGTTGGTTGATGCAGGGGTTGCTCTTCTCTGGGACAAGTGCAGTATCCAGATGTTGGGGAAATATAACGAAGACAACACAGACTTCAAAGAATGACCAATAAGTTCCTCATTGACAACTATAAAGAAAGAATATATTCATAGATCCAATACAGTCTAATTTTGTTCCTTTTCAAACCGTTAACATCCATTAGTCTTCAACGCTTTCCAACTTCCAAAATATTCATTAATCTTCAACGCCCCTTAACTTCAAAAACATTTCTTTCCTCTCCCGGAAATCGCACCCCCCTCATTTTTTATTAAGTAAAACTGGTGCCACATAACGGGAAATTCCGAAGAAACACATTATAAATTACATGAAAAAGCAATGGAGCGCCACTGTTACACCCCACTCCAGTCATTTGTGACATATGTCCTCCCTTCAAGAATTTTTTCAAAAACTGACGAATTTCCAAACTCCCCAAAACAAATGACTATTCCCCTCCTACTGCGCCGCCTGAGCTCGTGGTCTCTACTCTAAACGTCGTCCAAAATATCATCAGTTATAGACATAGTAACCAATAATAAAACAAAGTAAGTTGACCATAAAATAGCATACACAACCCAATCTTTGAAACTACATTATCCTCGTAAATCCATGTTTTCTTCACACCCACCAAATATCGAGGAATAATTAAAAATATACTTTTAAGTCGACTCTCACCATAACATAAAATCTCATAAAACTCAGTAATTTAACAGCAAAGTCTACTTAAAAAGTCTGCCTCTTCATTATTCGCCCCAGCGATGGACTGCAGACAAAAGCTGTAGCTGTGTAGAAACATAGCCCATCTCATAATCCTGGCGCTGATGAATCGAGCCGTGCTAAGGTATTGTAATGGCTGGTGGTCGGTTTGTAAAATGAACTGCTTTCCGTAAAGATATAGTTCAAATTTCTTTACGGCACACACTCTTGCCAGACACTCCTTCTCGATTGTTGAATATCTGGTCTCTCTTTCCAATAGCATCTTGTTAGCGAAAGCAACGGGATGAAGTACCCCCTTATCACCTTCTTGAAGCAGGGCAGCTCCAAGGCCCGCATCCGATGCATCGGCCCTTAAAACAAATGATTTACCTATATTTGGGATGCGTAGGATTGGACGTGTGGTGATCGCTTCTTTCAGGGCGTCATACGCTTTTTCCTGGTCGTCTCCCCATTTTACTTTGTCTGGTTGACCCTTTTTAGTCAGGGCCGTCAATGGGGATGCGAGGGTCGCATAGTTTGGTACGAAGTCCCTGTAGTACCCCGTGAGACCAAGGAAGGAACGGACCTCCTTTTTCGTAGTTGGTCTCGGAGCCTGCCTGACTTTGTTAACGTTGTCTTCCTGTAGCCCTAGTGTTCCCAGTGATAATTTGTGTCCCACGAAGTCCACCTCGACGGCCCCAAATACGCATTTGGTGGGCCTCGCAGTCAGATTGCACAATTTCAATCGATTAAATAATTCCGCCAGTGTCACTAAATGTTCCTTCCAAGTGTGCGTGTAGATAAGCAAATCGTCCACGTAGCTAACCACGCTTCTCATTCCTTCTAGAAGTTGTAGAGTTGCCCGAATCAGCGTCGCTCCTGAATTCATCATTCCAAATGACATTCTCAAAAACTCATAATGACCATTGGGATGTCCCCACGTTCAACGGGAATCTGCCAATATCCTTTGCTAAGATCAATTTTGCTGAAATATTTAGCTTTTGAAGTGTTTTAAAATATTTCGTTCGGTGACGTCACTGGTACTGGATCAAAAACAGTAATCTTGTTTAGGCCTCGATAGTCAACACAGACTCGGTTTGATCCATCCTTCTTCTTCACTATAACAACGGGTGATGCATAAGGTGATGCGCTTTTGCGGATAACACCTAGATTCTCCATTTCAATCATCTCGGCCTGGAGAGCATCACGAACTGCATAAGGATTTGGTGGCTTTGATCTGATGTTAGTTTGATATAATGTACACTCAAATTTGTCGTCGCTCATTTGCAGATTCACCATGGAATATAACTTTGGTCATCTTTGTAAGTGAAGGACCAACAATATAGGATGTTTTCAATCTTTCTTTTATCTTTAACTTTCATTCGAAATGCCAGACAATCCATCTGTAAAAATGTTTTTTTTTAAATACAATTTAAATTTCTAGTGAAAGTTAAACCCTAAAATACAGAGTATTGATGCACCACAAACAATAAATCCAATCATTCGTTCATAATTTAATCACAATTCAAGGATTAAAATTCATGTACAACTCTATATAAAGAAAATCAGAGCAATGAATTTCAACAATAAAAACTTCTTTTAATATCAACGAAATTCTACATTAAAATAATTATTATTCCCAATAGATCTTCCCCTCTCAGGGCAAATTACACCAATATCCATTATGAATTTGTAACAATAACTAAGATTATTAAATCATACCATTAATGTGCTAGATTTCCAGAGATACTAAATAATTTTCTTTGGCTAATGGTCTCTGATTGATGATGATCCTGTGGATTTTTTGTGTGGGTGTCGATTTAACCCCTTGAGTTATCTCTGAAATGGTAGAGCGGGGATCTGGCGAGCATGGGAGTTCAATAAGAATTATTGTTGCGGCTCAATATTATGTTTCATTACGGGCGGTGTGTGTTGGAGAGTTTTATTCTCTTCCCGCGCTTGACTTGTTGACGTATTTTTATGCTCATTGTCTTGTCCAGGCCTGCACACAAGTCCAGGCCTGCACACAAGTCCAGGCCTGCACAACATTACGGCCCGCCATTAAACACTTTGCGGCCTGCGAAGTGACGAAATATTCTTCATTATTATTATTTTCTTAATAGTCCACCCCCCCCCGTCCTATTTTCTCTTGGCCCGCACAAGTTTTTCATAAAGTATTACGGCCCGCCTTACATTTGGAGTTGTTCAGTTCAGGCCTGGTCTCATTTGTTTAGTGACGTACGTTTTATGCGCCTGGAGGTCGTGAATGGAACTTTGTGGAGATAGGATGTGTTTGATTGCTTCCTGCTAGCGAGCGGCGCCAGATGTTGATGTTTATGGAATTGACAGCCTGTGTTAAGTTAATACTAAGATATTTAAGTTACATTTATTGTGATTCAAAATTAGTACGATGTATTTCATTAATTTCAACGTGTGAAAGAACTTGACCATTATTAACCATTAATTAACCATTCTAGTAGAAAGGAGTAGTTTGCGATGATTGTGTCCGAACGCCTCTAGGCCACGGAGCAACACCACCGAAGGTGGTGCCATATGGGATTGTGCCTCTTCGCGGCGTGGACGACTAGTAGGGGGTCCCCCTCCCTCTCCCCCCCCCCCCCCCAAGCCAAAAAATCCCAACCCTGGCCCGTATGGGGGAGTGCCGGGGGAGGGGGGGTATTATGAGTGCAAACTCGACGACCCACCGACACCATCTCCAAAGTGACGTTATTAAGGTAGCTGCCTTAATTTTCGGGTAAGGTTTCCAAGCCATACAAGTAGGTTCTGATGTTGGTCCACCCCGGGTATTTTATTTTCCTATCTGGTGGCGCCCTATGGAAGGCCAGTATCTACGCACGAGATCATGCTGTTTGATAGTTACAGTAAATTGAAGTTGTGAATTTTGTCTACTTTGAACTACGCCTTCACAAAAGCTTTCACATAAAATTGATTGCTTTGTTTTACACCAGCTAGTTTTGAGTGTATACACTACATAGCTTTGGGCCCATACACCAGGTAAATTTGGGCCCATACACCAGGTAGCAGTGAGCGCATACACTGTAATTGTAACCCACATGTTTCGTTACAAGCCGTCAAGGTCCTTTGTTAAATTATAGATCTTTGATTCCGCCATTATGTGCTTTTAGGAAGGCTAATGCATTGATAATATAATCGCCCAAAAGCCAAATATAAAAAAGCTGAGCATTGTACGGTACTCAATGACTTTGACAAATCTTTTGGCAGCTACATCTACAGTTACTTGAAAAGATCCTCAGACAGCCTGCAGCTACAATCACTTGAAAAGATCCTCAGACAGCCTGCAGCTACAATCACTTGAAAAGATCAGACAAAATGTTAATTCCCCAAAAAACTTGTCAAAAATACTACAATAACTTCAGCTTCAGTCACTTGAAATAACTACAATAACTTCAGCTTCAGTCACTTGAAATAACTACAATAACTTCAGCTTCAGTCACTTGAAAGAACTACAATAACTTCAGCTTCAGTCACTTGAAATAACTACAATAACTTCAGCTTCAGTCACTTGAAATAACTACAATAACTTCAGCTTCAGTCACTTGAAATAACTACAATAACTTCAGCTTCAGTCACTTGAAATAACTACAATAACTTTGAAAAATAGAGTTGTCCAGACAAATTTAAAAAAAAAAAGCCATGTACTTGTTCACAATACACAAACAAATGAAATGAAAGTTTCAATAATCTCATTTATTTATTATAAAATTTGATACACGAATGAAGTAAGAGAAATCATTGATCTTGTACTAACATTAGCACCAGGCTTCAGTTCATCTAATTTGATAGCTCACAGCCAAGTCAAAGCAAAAAAATATAATAAGTTTAATAAGTCAATGTACCAGCCACTAAGTTTAAAAGAAAATAATGTGTTTCCATTTCTCCACCATTCAACGTAACCAATTAATTAAGCTCTATAGAATTGAACATTCCTAACACTCACATGCTTTTTGTTGTCTGCTTACTTTTCCTGTTAGTCATCAAAGTAAACATACAAAATTTGTAACATAAAAATTCAAAATAAAAATAATGTCACATGGCCACATCATCAATACTAGTCTTTTGCTCCTAGTAAATGTTTGGGCTTTACATCAATTACTATTATATACTGTTCATGTTTTTATCATCATTACAGTTAGACACAGACCAGTGTGGTTTTAAAAATGTTTTAAAAAACAACCAAAATACTCATTTAATATTTAACAAATCAAATGTATTTTCAACTCCTTAAAAAATTTTTTTGTTTGAAAAAAAACAACAACATCCTGGCTGGGAAATTGTATTTCAGTGCTGAAAAATCTGATTGAACTACATTGCTTGTTATGATCATTTTCTATGAAACAAAGCAGTTAACAAAATAGAAGGTTGTATATATATATATATAAAAACTTTATATATGAGATAAAGCAGATGTCTAAGTAGTGCAGAGACTTTCATGGTTCATGGACTTACATTTCTGTTACAGAAAAAAGTTTGGACACACTTGATAAGCTCTTTCCAATGAGCGCCTTTTGGTTTAGAGGTTATTGAACTGGTGGTTTTGACTTATAGAAAGGATGAAATAATTTATTAATAAAATGCAAATAGATTCATAGGTACTTAAGGTCACTATTCATTGGTATGAAGAGGTTTTCACTGTTGTTAGATTAAGAAACTCATGCTTTTAATTCCAAATTGAAAAAACAACATATTTATTGACGGTAGTGATAGCTTAAAAAAGTAATACAAAAAAGTTGTTATTTTAAAACCTGTATAAAGTTAAAAAATTTAAAAACACCAAAATAGTGATAGTACAATAACACACTCTTATCAGCAACTTGGTTCAAACACTTTATTTTTCCAAGAATAGCTAGTTTTCTTTTCCGAAATATTCGAAAAGTACAATGTGAAAAGAAACGAAATCCGAACCGTGAGAAGTGGGAAAAATGTACAATAATAAGCCTTGATTATTAACACACAAAAAAAAATTTTTAATTTTAAAAAGTTATGATTTTGTTTTTTAATAAAGCTTTGTATTGTGCAGGCAGGAATTAATATGCAAAGATCACCAAATTAAGCCAACAAAATAAAAGCTGAAGAATCCACTCATTTCTTAAATGTTACACCTGACCTTTCAATAATTAAACATAGATTTTCAGCCTAATTAAATGGAAGGGAAAGAAATTAAATTCTATTTGTATTCAACACTTATTTTAAAAAAATATTTCTTAATTTTTCTTTTCAAATTCTTTAAATTTTGTTAGTGATTTAAAAAAAAAAAAAAAATTGTATGAAACTATATATTATATAATGTTGTCAACTTTGAAAATCACGGTCCCTTTATATAATTAAATGTAAGGGAAAAAAATTAAATTTTATTTGTATTCAAAACTTATTTTAAAAAAATATTTCTTTATTTTTCTTTTCAAATTCTTTAAATTTTTTTAGTGATTTAAAAAAAAAAAAAAAATTGTATGAAACTATATATTATATAATGTTGTCAACTTTGAAAATCACGGTCCCTTTATCTTGGAATGGTTTAACACTTATCTATTAAGTCTTTCCACATATTACAACGGCCATGTATTATCTATGATCACAAATTAAGGCTATACACATATGAAGTGTATGATTAACTCAACAAGTAAATTAATGCTAAAGTTGCATTTGTCCACATGTTTTAATGACCATTCAGTTATCAGACTCTAGCCTAAAAAATAACATAAAAATACATATTATCCTTTCATACATGTCTTAGATAAGCATTATCTTAGATAAGCATTAATTGAAGAGACTTGATTGGAAATACATCGTTGCTAGGACATGGTTATAAATAGACCAAATAAACAAATAAAAAGTACACCTTTCACAGCTAATGACTATTAGAATGATTACATATGCCAAAAGGGGGGTGGGGGGAATGCACTAACTACTGGCAAAATAGTGAAGATGGCTTACAACAGATAAAAAAGTCATTGTTGACTTTGTTAAAAATGTGATTTCTGTTAACATTTTGTGATGGACATTGTGTCATGGAAGCTAAACTAACTGCCATAATTTTGAACTTATTAAATCATTGTTTCTCAAATTGGATATTTGAGAACAAACTTTTGAACAAAGTTCAAGAAGCACTAAATAAATTACATTTTTAAGACCAAATTCTATTTGCTTATTATTTTAAAACTGTCTTAAAAAAGATAAACATTTAAAGAATTTTCTGTTAAAAAGTCAAGATCATGGGAGGATGACAGGAAGTGACATGATCTTGGATAGCCAACAATGGAATGTGAGATAAAAAGCTGCAATTAATAATATATATTTATATATAAACACAAGGAGGAGCTAACTGATTGAGTGAAGATGACATTTAGTCTTAGCAATTCCTAGGTCTACTGGGTGTAGTTGGTCTTCTGGATGTGGCTGGCTTTTTCCTGGAGGGTAAAAGAAGCAAACAGTTATCATGGTAATTAGTTCCATCATAAAACTCTGCTGCAATCTTAAGGAGGATACATTTATTGCACTGTAGTGGCAAGGATTTGAACATAATTTTTGACTAATTTTTTTATCATTGCTTTTGATATATTTTAAAACTTCACAGTTGAATAACTGTGGGAAAAAAAAAGTATCAAATACTTCATATTTGCATTGATTTCTAAAAAAAACTTTAAATAAAAATATACTTTAATAATGATTATTTATGGCTAAGGTAAATAGGCCTATATCATGATGATCAATTTCTGTACAATTTATGTATATGTATTTATGTATATAGCTTTTGTATATTATCGTATACATAACATACAAAAGCCTAATGTGTCTGGTAAATTTATAAGCCTTACCTCCCCTTTCTCATTGATGAGAGATGTCACAACCTCGGCACCAGCACCCCATGTGTCAGCATCACGGAAGACAAGGTCATTGGGTCCAGCCTGAGAGGCCAGTGATCTGGCAAAAATCTGGCAGAAAAATGTGTAAAGTCATATTATCTATTAACAAATTTCAGAAACGTTAAAAAATATACTTCATGATTTTAACATAAATAAGTGTTAAAACATTTTAACAAAAAGAATCTAAGTGTTAAAACTTAAGTCTTAAAATCTAAGTGTAAAAAATCAGTTGCCATTTGGTAACAAAACATCTCAGGGGGATTAAGTCTGTGGTGTAGATTAAATGCGGGAGTTATCTGGTACTAGTATAACCTTTGAGAACTTATTTTGTCCACATTCTCCACAAGTACCACAGAAGAGTTTTTTAAAAATTTGTTTTTGCATCTACCCCCATACAAATTTAGACGTCTTGAACAAGCAGATATTAAGATAACAGCTCTCGTTTGCACATAACTTAATATTTGAAATCTTCCAATACCCGCTCTATCTTTATATTGAAGCTAGAAAATAGGGTTAAAAAGCTTTTTGAACTGATGAAGCTACAGAAACGTTTCATCAACTATTTGAAAAGTAGACTTTATCAAAAATAAAGTATGCCAAGGTTCCTACTTTGGTATCGGTACAGTTAAACCTGGAAATGGTGAACCTTGAAATAGCAAGATCCCTGCAAATAGCACCACTTTTGCTTCAGTTTAAGGGGTCTGCTTTATTTCCAGGTATTTTATATTAAAGGTCTTATCTGTTGATCTTATCGTCATTAGCGTTGTTACTCTATCTTACCTTGACGCTCTTGGCTGGTTTCAGGACAAAGTTCCTGAATGTGTATTCATACGGTCTGCTCAGATTCTTGTCAACAATACGGCGGATCTTCCAGCCGTCCAAGTTCATCTCCTGGAAATCACATAAACAAAATAATTATTCTTAATTAGTGTACCTTAACTATACAAAAACTTATTTTTAACACAAAATGAATAATTCAATCCCAGACTAGACTTAGATCAAGGCTCTTCAAACTATGGCCAGTGTCCTAAACCTTGCCATCATTAGTAGTTACTATTAGTAGGCCAGTTTTTTTTAATAAACAGAGGAATATGCAGACCTGTTTACCCTCAAACTCTTAAAATCGTACAATATCATTACAATGTCATTTAATACGTTATATTCATAGTAAAAAAAACCCATGCTATATATACAATCTATACACCTTAAAATCGTACATTGTACGCCAAAATCGTAAGAGTAAACAGGTCTGAATATGGGATTAGGAACTTGTTTTAAGTCTATTGAAAAAATGTGTAGCTTTAAAATTTATACACATTATATGTAAAATGTATAAATTTAGTAGTCAAACAAATATAGCATTATACTATACACACTATCTATGCAAATGGTTAAAGCTCTGATTGCCATTTTGTTACAGCGCATTTACAACATGCAGATTTCACTGTTAGAGAGCAGTGTACAAATCAGAGCACAGTTGTGCAGTATTTGTAAAGTTCTATTCCCAGTTGTGCAGTATTTGTACAGTTCTATTCCCAGTTGTGCAGTATTTGTAAAGTTCTATTCCCAGTTGTGCAGTATTTGTATAGTTCTATTCCCAGTTGTGCAGCATTTGTACAGTTCTATTCCCAGTTGTGCAGTATTTATACACCTCTGCACACACGTTTACCTTTCTGACTCCTCCAGATGGGTTGTTTTCCAGCAAGATAAATTTGCCCTCTGGGTTAGCCTCCGCGATGCTGACAGGCCCATTGGCTGTCCTCTGGTAGGTGGTCTTAGCAGAGACCTCACCCCTCATCATCTTCATGGACAGCTGGGAGTCAGCTGTGGACAATGCAAGGGGAAAGATAACACTATATTTCATGATCATTGCATGTGCTGACTCTGTGCTTGGAAACCACTTTCATAATAACATTTGACAGTAGTTAGTATTAGAAATTATATTTAACTTTTATGATTGTAAAATATAAAAATATATAATTAACATGACATGAGCATATTTGAAAAGTTATTTTTTTTTTACTTAATAACTTAATACAGAAATTTAAAAAAATAATATTTAAAAATTGTTACATGTCATAACTTAAATTTTTTTTTTTTACATTTAGATTAAAATAGTGCATTTAGTATTGGGCCTTTAATATAAGGTTTCATAAATCTTATATTGTCCTAAAAAGTTACATATAAAAACTACTGAGATGATAGTAATGAGCTGACAAAGTATAAACACAATAACTATAAACAGTTATTGATAAAAACATTGATTTTACGTACCGATATTATAATATTTATTTTGTAAAAAGTATTGACTGGTCATGCTATGGACAATTAGATCAAATAAATACAAGTAAAGCTTTCTAATACTATACATAAAAATGTGAGAGTATAAAGATGAAAGGGATCAAATAAAATTACTGATGTAAATGCGCCATTTTGAGAGACCTCATGAAATGTTTTTACCCACTATGAACAGACATGCATGATTGTGCCCCTTGATCTTTTCTTTCATTGTTAATTGAACACCATTTTATTTAAACAACCCTTAGGGCCTAGTAAATTTAATACAATTTAATATCTGACAAAATTGACATTTGTGATAAGGAGCAGATAAAGAATGAGACGCATTTAAAGAAAACAATTTAAATGATAGGAGGAAATTAATATTTTTATGAAAGTAAATTTTTACTGAATTTTATAACTAAACATAAGGGACACCAGTATAGAGAGTAAAAAGTAATTGTATAAATGACATAAACTAACATTTAAAAAGACACGTCTTTTAATTAACGTATTTGAAAAACAAGGATAAATGCAAGACCTTGTTTATGGGTTAACATGGGAGAGCAATGACATGCCACAACATTAGTTAAGGAAAGCAATCCATTACAAAGCGTTGGTTAATATGTTTTAAAGGGCGGTAATGTTAGTCATACTAGGCCTACTCATTAAAAAGCAAAAGAAGCTCTATTTTATTTTTTGCATTTAGTAACCCAAGTTTAAAAAAGAAACTATAATTTATTTTTGTTGGTTGTTGTTTGTTTACACTTGTTTGAATGAATGCTAGTAGTAGTAGACTGCAACATAGACAACAAATCCGTAAAAGAACATCTCTCCAAATTAGCATAAATTACTGTCAAGTTATGTGGTCAATATATAGAAGGACAAAATGTGATATAATAGTGGTGATTTATTCGGATTTCGGTGTCATCCATAGCAGATTTAAAAAAAATAGAGTCATGACGTCATGATTTCGTAAAAAGTAGGAAGTGACGTCGCTGATAGCTATAACAAAGAAACATTAAAAAGTTCACATCTGAACATAATGTAAAGCTGACAGCTGTTTTAGAGAAAGCGAAATAAATTAAATAATGTATGGGGCGGGGGTGGGGCGGGGCGGAGGGGGGGATTAAACAAAATTAAAGTTAAAAATTGACATTGAAAAAAAAACAAAAAACATAACATCCATGCTGGACTGTGAGAATACAATTGAAATTACACGCCATTGGCTGGGCGGAAATAGCAAAATATCAATAAGAGGAAGTAGGCGTGATGCATTCAATCCATCACTATGTGTAACATGCGTGAACATTGAGTGTAAAGCCATGGTTCAAATACCGTAGTGGTCCTGCAGAGAGCCTCTCGTGTCTCATTTAGAGAGTCTTCATTAGGATTGGTAATGTCTTTAGGTCTTCTACACGTTTTCTTTTATAGTTGTGTTCTATTTTCATAGTCTGTGGTCGATTCTGATCTCATTGAATATCCTGTTATATGTGTTTTCTGACATAATTCAGGAGTCTGCTATTTTCTTCTTTAATTCGGTTGTCTGTGCTATTTTCTTAAGGAATCCACTTGTCTCTGCTACTTTTCATATACCATCCACTTCTCTCTGCTACTTTTCATATACCATCCACTTCTCTCTGCTACTTTTCATATAACATCCACTTGTCTCTGCTACTTTTCATATACATCCACTTGTTTCTTCTACTTTTCATATAATATCCACTTGTCTCTGCTACTTTTCATATAACATCACTTGTCTCTGCTACTTTTCATCTATCAAGTTGTGTGCACTATTTTCATCTATCCAGATGACATACAGACTGAGTACTGAGCATGGACACGTTCTATTGAATTCATGTCTTTAACTTTAAGAAAACTTTAATTAAAAAGTTTCGCCTATGTGCACACAGCCTCTAGACCCGCCTGTGTGTACAGCATATAGACCCGCCTATGTGCACACAGTCTGTAGACCCGCCTATGTGCACACAGCCTCTAGACCCGCCTATGTGTGTACAACCTCTAGACCCGCCTATGTGTGTACAGCCTCTAGACCCGCCTATGTGCAGATGGCCTGTAGACTCTAGACACGCCTATGTGCGCATAGCATGTAGACTCTAGACCCGCTCTCAACTTGACATTTATACTGACACACTGGAACGAACTTCACAATGTCACACCAGAAACTTTCCCCAGATATAACTGAATCTCTTTGTTTCCCAACCAAGCAACATGACACACAACTCGGGTTGTTTCAACAGAAAGACTTTAATGGTGTTGCATACGGTGACACTGTTGCGGACTGAAAGCAGGCGGCGTCAAACATTGAAATGTACGGACGTTCAATGAAATGTCATGGGCTATTTTGGGCGGGTCAGTGTCTACACAAGTACTGCACCTGACCACCCTTATGTGCTCTTAAATAAACCAGAGCTGATTCCGGTTCTATTTTTAGCTCTGTTATTTCAGGCAAAATCTTTCATAAATCCAATTCCGTGAAAGAAATCACTTCTTTTAAACATTCAAAAACTTTTTATAGTTCTAACAATGAGTTAAAAATAGAATAATTCATTATTTTATTCTATTGAATAGACCTTTTAATACTGTGTGGGTCTTTTTTGAGTCATAATACTCTTTGAAATAGCAACAAAACAAACCCATCTTTGAAACTGCTAGAAACTGCTAGTCAAAATGACACTCAAAGATGTCAGGCGCAGCACTGTTCATGAAAAACTACCCATAATGCAACAGGTATGATTCAGTGAGAGGATAGCAAATACTAGACATTGTTAAGGGACTACGATAGAGTTATACATTGACATAATTTAATGTTATCAAAATTGGGACAGTATTATAGAAGGAAAAAAATTCAAGAAATGAAACAAGGAATTGAAGGCTAAGAGGCCATCGCTAATTGCCGATTTAGGACACTTTTCCCCCATGCTACATATATTGGCAATGCTCTCCCCGCATTTGAACCTAATCTGCGGTACATTTCCTGTCCAATCATTGGACTCGATTTGTGTCAGGCAAAAGGCCATGGCCCCCCACGCACTATCTCCTAATGAATGAACAATAGTCAACATATTATGATTTGATGGATGTCTCAGCAAAAACCGTCCTCAGATGAAATGCGTTGTTTCATAGTACACAATTGTTATGATCTTATAGCATGGAAATGCAAAAACAAGCCACAGTGATGTCATCAAAGTGAGCTATAGAGAGTTAATAAAGTAAATAATCTAAATCAGCGATTCTCAGCCCTTTGAAATTAGTGTACCCCCAAGTTTTCACCGTGAAGCGTCTAGTGACCCTTCTACAATTAGTCATTCGACATTGACGTAGTTCAGATAGAAGCTTAAAGCAGCCTCTTGTGTAAGCTTCACATAAGCATTTGGGATCTATGAATAACTGGTTTAGAACCGCTGATTTAAACGTAATATCTTCCTACTACATGTGAGTGTCTAAAACTGGAAGGTGCGATAATTGAAAGTTTTATCTTAACAAGAAAGGGAATAGACTTAATTTAAGTTATATAAATATCTCAAGTTCCACCTCTAGTGCACCCAAGGTAAAATTGTGTATACAAAAAAAAATATATATTAAAAAAGTGAAGAATCGATTCCATGATACAGTTTCAAAGTTTCTAAACATCATCTTCCGTAAATTATTGGAAAACGGTTTTACCTGCTTTTTTTTGTTTGTTTGTTAAGGTGCCGGTGTTTAAGATGACGTGTACATGTTCAAATAAATGTCTCCAATTATTCCTTCACAAAATGAAATAGTAATAGTTACGAAACAAATACTACCAATACATTTATGTAGCATAACATATTTCTTTCTTTTTTTTTTTTTCCAAGGTTTGCCCGTTACCTTGCTGTAACAGCTGAGCAGCACATTGACAACAAAAATGGCCAATAATCAATAGCTTCAGCAAGAGGTCAAGGGCCATGTTAACAGTAAAGGGGAAGGCTAGGAGCATACTTTATCTATTGTATGAGCATGTCAAATCAGTTAGGTCATTCTTACAAAACGATAATACATATCATTAACAAAAATGAATTATCACATTTATCGGCTTTATTTCAGAAATAATCCCAAGAATCGCATAGCTACATTATAATTATAGAAACAGTTGAAATTTGATGACACGGTAAACCGTCCAAGCGAGGGTTTTTTTTACATAGGACGAACTAACACAAAAATAGCACTGCTACACTCGAGAGATTGGTTCACCCCTCATCAAATATACCTATTTATGAATATGTTATCATTATTAGTTAATTATAATATTATGTCATTCTATATAGAATGTCATGCCTAATAGAATGTCAGGCCTTATATATAGGATGCCAGGCCACATATATAGGATGCTAGGCCTTATAGAATGTGAGGTCCTTTATAATTTCAAAATTTAAGCAGTTGCCTATCCTTAAATCTGGAACTGAATATCAGTTTTCCAGGTCAAACCTGACAAGTAGCGTCACGCACGGGGGAAGTAGCTCGTGATTTTTGGCAGTGTTCAAATAGATCTAATGACCGACACAATCAAGGGCATATAATCTAAAGTAGCTGTATATTCAACCCTATTTCTGACAACTCCATTAACACACAACAAGAAAACAGAATAAGAATCAATAAGCCTGATCCTCGGGTGACAAAGTCAAATCATGAAATAAAACAATAGATACAACTAAAAATGATGAGGGTCTTTTCTTATGCCACCAACAAGCAGTATGGCACACTAGGGAGCTGTTCAAACATTCCATCTAGTATATCTTTGGCACCATATAATGAGAGGTTTTCTTATGCCACCAACAAGCAGTATGGCACACTAGGGAGCTGTTATCTTTGGCACCATATAATGAGAGGTTTTTTCCTTTTCTTTTTAAAAGTGACACTGTTTTAAAGGGACCTCACAGACATCATATCAAATTACCCATGTGTATAACAAAAATTTAAAAAAAAACGGACTAAAAATGAAACATAAATTATTTATGAAAACCATTATGGAATGAAAGCTTCTACATAAAGTAATAAAACCTTCACACTGGTTTTTCAAAAAATTAAAAGGAAAATTTCACATTAATCACAACCACAATGGGGAAAAAACACCGTAGTGCAGTTTTTATGGGGTAGGTAAAAAAAAACAAAAACATGTCAATTTGATACATTGTAACGGCAAAGTTAACAATGATTATTATAAGAATAATAACACCAATAAGTTGAAACCAAAGCGTGAATAGAGGTACAGAGGTGAAGGTCAATAAAATACATGTAAACAAAGAGCGGAGAACTCCAAGACATTAATTTAAGAAACGCTTTCGAGGTGATGGACAAGAGTATTGTGAAGTTCTGCTGCAAGTTCTGCTAACCCTATTTAAGCAAAGCATTCATTTCTATAATATGAAGTCTAGCAAAGGTAACCCAATATAGTGTTAGCAAAGAACATGGCGTTGTATAGCATTTGAATGTCAAAGAGGGAGAAAAACATTTCGGTTTATTAAAGCAGTATGAGTATGGACCAGCAGTTTTTACGACACGTGATTTTGTTAACAACTGACACACATCATATAGCGATGAGTTGACAATAGAAATTGTAACAAGAAAAAAACAACGCTACAATTTATCTCATTATTATATCTCATTATTTTATTTCATAATTGTATCTCATTATTATATCTCATAATTGTAGATCCTTATTTTATCTCATGATTGTATCTCACGATTGTATCTCATGATTGTATCTATTTATTGAATTTCATGATTGTATCTTATGATTGTATCTCATGATTGTATCTCCTGATTGTATCTCATGATTGCGTCTCATGATAGTATCTTATGATTCTATCTCATGATTGTATTTTATGATTGTATCTCATGATTGTATCTCATAATTGTATCTCAAAATTGTATCTCATTACTGTATCTCATCATTGTATCTGTTGATACCCAATCATCTACGCAACTACATGTTTACAGATGATTATTTAAACATGATAAAACTTCTTCTACTTGTAAAAGACTCAATGAAAAGATTCAGTTAAAAGACTCCGTTAAAAGGATTCCCACACATAAAAACAACTGCTGTGAAAAATGACCCGGTAGAAAACGTTCCCCCAATTAATGTTATGGTTACACAACGGACGATCCTTCTCTATAAATAGGAATATATATGGCTTTTTAAAATCTGCTCTAGGATCTTTACGTAGATGCTGATGGCAGCCATCTGCAGGTATTGCATTGTTTGATGAGCCCTTCAGTGCAATAGTTTTACAGTCACAGTGCGATCAAAGTCTTTGATGTTTGAAATATAATTGGAGAAAGATTTTCTTTTAGTACGAATATGCTATAATTTGTCAATAGTTTTTTTCTTTCAATGTTTGTGAGGAAAAACATGTTTTTGGCAAATCTTTGTTTAGCCCTTGTTATTTATTATTGTCATTTTCAAAATGTTCTCAAAGGTTTTACTCACTGCCATTAATAATATAGGATTCTTTTTACTATTAAAAATGTAGTTAGTTATTGTTGTTAGTTATTTTAGACAATAAAAGCAAAATAATGTTTAATCATTTACTTTGTAGTAATATTAGTTTGATGCTGTGACTGTCCAAGATTGTGTCTTATATTGTGTCTAGGATTGGGTCTAGGATTGAGCATTTCGATAGGAAATTCAGTCAGATTTATTTGAAAGCAAGCAGTATGCAAAATGTGACTTCTACCTAGAGTGGTAAGCCATTTTGATCATGATAGACAGTAAATAATGTTATAGATGTCTCAGTCAAAATGAAAGCATCCCCAAGTATCTTTCACCCTTTGATCAGGTATGTTTATATTTTTTATCTAGGTGTCTCTGTAATTTTACAGTATATCTACTACTTATAATTGACTGTTTATTGAGATATGATACAAATAAAGCCAGTTGTCTCAATCAGACAACGCTACTGTTTTTTTTTACCTTCCTCTGAGCGAAAACTACTTTCTGTTTGGCAAATGATATCGAAAAGATGGATTATTTTCAACTACGAATCAAGTACGGAGCAAAAAAATTATGTAAGCAGTTATTTCAGAAATTAAATGGTTCAGTTAATGATGCACGATTACACTCAAAGTAAAATAAAAAGGTAGCTACTTTGATCGAAATCCTATGCTCTATGGAAGCTTTATTTTATGTTTAAAAAATGCCTCTTATCAGCCTATTATTTACATTAAAAATAAAGGAAATAAAGAAGATTTAAACTATAAGCCTGTATGGCTAACTCTAGTCAAGATTAATAGAATCAATTAGTCATCTACTCAATACCTCACTCAATAAAAAATAATAATAATTTTGGTCAAAAGATAACATTTCAATTATTACAAAAAAAAATCATGAAATGCAAAAATAAAACCAACCTTGAACTCTGACATTTTTAGATTCAACTAGAGAGTGTAAAACATCCGGTATCATGGGAGGGTGAACATAGATTGGAAAATGGAGAATGTTAATATACGTGAAACAAATAAAGGGCAACAAACCAACAGTTTGCATTGGTTTACTGAATACCTAGAGATGAAGTATGAATGGGTGAAGTAAAAGTCTGCCACAACCAATGAAACACAGGGAGATAATAACACACAGAGTGACCAGAAAGCGGGCAGTTAACGATTTACTTTTGAAGTGGGCAGTTTAAATTTGAACCCAGTCTTCAATGAAAATAATGGTTCGTTTAAAAAGAATAATAATAAAAAATAAATAATTCCATTATATTTTTGTAATCTAGCCACTAATTTCTAAGATACATTAAAAGGTGTTGTTTTCTCTTGGCCAACCACTAGCCATCTAAGCCAGCCCATAGTGGCCCATAGGTCTACGGTTCAAAATATGCTGTTAATGCATATCAGTAAAAAATGGAGATAACAAAGAAATGATTTTTCTGACCTGCATTCTAACTACTGAGTTACGTAAAAAAATAAAGTATTACCAAAAAATATAACTTAGCTTGACATGATTACGGTGTTGGAACAATTCTATTTTATCTGAAGATCTAGGCCATCTTTAGAATCAACTATTTTTGTTCAAACTTACTTTATTGAGAGAAAATTAGTCTTTATCATGCAGTTTTTTTTTTGGCTGTTTTTTGTTGTTGTTGGTACTTTAATAAAGAATGCACTTGACAGCTGTTCTATTGAATCGTACTTATAAGTAGGCCTATAACAAGATAGCTTTTTAGGCCTTAAAAGACCCTCTACTCTAAAAATAACGACGAGCTTCTACAATTAGCTTTGACAGTCGTTTATAAAGAGAATACGGTTATCATTAGCCTCGCATCGATATCATCGATGATTATTATTTCAAGTCAAGCAATGGTTTGGAGATTATACGGTATTTTGATATATGATATATTAATGTTAAGTCATTCTGGTTTAACTAATGTTAGTTAGAATTGGAAGAATCGAGGCGAAGAGCAAAAGGAGATATGAACTTTTTTTAAAATTAAAAATATTATACTTTTCTGAGTGTGGTTATTGAATTGAGTTCATGTTTAGATAATTTTTGTTTTAATGTAACAACTAAAGCAAGAAAATTTCACCTTTTGTTAAATGTATAGATGGATAATTTGGTTACACGTTCATTTCATTGAATAAGACCAACACAATAAAAAAAATTTAAAAAAAGTTCTTGAGTTGGGGGTTATTTTTTATCAGTAGCGCTATCGGCTAAATACGCACCACCTGATTCATACGCCTGTCCCTCCGAGACGTTAATTAAGTCCGCCAAGCGAGCGCTTCCGCTCTGTCTGACCCCTAGTGTTTGCTCCACAACTTGTCTCAGACCGACCCTGTAGGGGTGAAAGGTTAAAGTGCAAACTAAACGGCAAAAACCAAGCAAACAAACGAAAACGGTGGATAATCTTATGGAAAACTTTGGATCATAAATTTAGGGGACAACACTCTTGAAAATCGAATGAAAAAATAATTGAAAAAAAAAATGATTAACATTTTTGGATATAAATTTATGGGACAAAACTTGAAAAAAAAAAAACTAACAAAAATAAAATTTTAAAAAATAAAATTTTAAAAAATAAAAAAATAAATAAAATTAGAAGGAAACGCATCCAACTTAAGCAAATTAAAATAAGGAAACAGAAAAATGTTGGGACGACAGCTGAGGCAAGGGAGCTTTGAATGTTTTCCTTATATATTATTGAGGCACAGGTCTGCAACAGTCAAGCCCAAGAAACAAAAAGTGTCCAAATAAAATTAAAAAAGCTTTTTTTAAAATATGCAAATTTTAAAAAAGCACACGTTTGGGTTAACGAAACACACACACACAGACAGAAAATATGAAATAGGACTGGATGACCAAGTGCTGGGCCAAAGTGAGTTAAAGCCTTAAATGAACGAATCAATTGTTGACATAATGGGTCCGTCTGCCCCGAAAGGAAAAGGGAGGTTAACCAAAAAAGAAAAGACTTTATGGGGAGGGGGAAAGATTTTGTGGAAAATAAAATGACGCCCCACGTACGTCCTTCAGTGAGGCGTTTTTCTACAGTGATTTCGAGGTTGTCTTGGCTGCCTAGGACGTCACGGACGGAAGCGTAGGAACTGCTCCGCGAAGTTCCTCTTGATCTAAAGAGCAATGGAAGCTGACTTTTTAAACCATCACAGAAATGACGTCATCTTAAAGAAACAGGGACAATGGGCTATTTTTCCAATAAAATATACGTCACAGGAGCTGACATTCGATTTTGGGAGGGAGCGCTCATTTTGAAAATAGTTAAGGGTCAGAATCAACATTTTTTAAAGAAGAATGGACAGGTGATAGTTTAACAATTTTAGTACTTGTTGTTTGAGAATACATTTATTTTCAATGTATGTGATTTGTATGCCCATATTTTAGTTTCAATTATTTACCCGAGAAAACCCTTTTTATTTTACATTGTATAAGCATAATTGGATTTCAAGATTAAAAATACTTTGAGTAATATATTTACTAGAAACAAACATTATATCTTAAAGAAGAATACTAATTTTAAAAGTAATCGATATACATTTTAAACATTAAAACGCACTACTTTAAAAATCGTGATTGCACTGAATAGTCCCTCCATGATATCACACAAAACTACGGCAGCAGTTAAGAGGTAAGATTACTTCAAAGTAGCTACACCCGTTGGACGAACATAATACCTTTACGGTAACAGCAGTTGATTGTGTAAATCTGTCAATGTTGATTCGGTGGAATCTTGTTTACGATCAGCGGCTTATTGTATTGATCTGTCACTGTTTATTGTATTGATCTTTCACTGTTTATTGTATTGATCTTTCATTGTTAATTGTATTGATCTTTCACTGTGTATTGTATTGATCTTTCACTGTTTATTGTATTGATCTTTCAATGTTCATTGTATTGATCTTTCACTGTTAATTGTATGGATCTTCCACTGTTTATTGTATTGATCTTTCATTGTTTATTGTATTGATCTTTCACTGTTTATTGTATTGATCTTTCACTGTTTATTGTATTGATCTTTCAATATTTATTGTATTGATCTTTCACTGTTAATTGTATTGATCTTTCAATGTTTATTGTACTGATCTTTCACTGTTTATTCGGGGCTCCTCAAATTCTCTACAACCCAAACACACTGGCTGATGAAATGCTTGAATATGTTACGCGTAGATAACTAACCCTGATTATTAGAATAGGATTTCTGGTCCTCGCCACCATGAAAGGTTTCATTGCACATATCTAGACGACTTTTCAAACTATGCCTGATTCCTGTTGACTTGTTGACGTCTAGCATTGTTTAGCTAATAATGACCTTTTTTCCTAATCATGGTCTCACTCCACTCAAGTTGTCAAATAGTATTTTTCGATCTACTTAAAAAAAAAACCTTTGCGGACAGGCAACTGAGGTGTTGGTCCGTGGACCACCAATTTGAGATCCACTAGACTATTACAATTTTAACAGACTCAAATATTCAACATGAAAGGGGCTTACAATGGTGTGAAAGATATTTCGGGCACACAAATAACACATGAGAACAAATCCCATCAAATGTTAACATTGTACAAACGTTAACAACTGAGGTATGTGTCGAGGGCATGAAAGACGTTCAATGTGACCATATAACGAGCGTGAAAAAATAAAATGTCTTTAAAAAATTTGCATTACAATTGAATTATACAAAATATGCGTACATTGAGAGCGTGGGTGATTACAAGATGTGAGCGAAGAAATTAAAATAATAATAAATAAGAAAATACAAAGTAAATTCAATAGATCCATTGAAGATTCTGGAGTGTGCTTGTTCCAATATTTCATTTAAAATGAAGATGAATTCGTCAATTTTCATCTCTTCTCAGTTTCCTTTGAGAGTCTGAATCTCCAAAAGGATTCTTTCTCAGTTCCGAGTACTTTCGCTAAACGATCAATCAGTAGTTACTGTTGGCTCTATTTTGCTTGCAGTGAAGTGAAGAACAGAACTTAAACAAGAAAACGTCCTTTTGGAATACGAAACGAAGGCTTTGACAACAAGTAGTTATATTTAGAATAAAAGTGCGGAGATGAATAAAAAATAGTGATAAAGGAAGATAGGATGAAACTGACTAATTCGCTCTAAACCTACGCTAGGGGAATTTGTAATTTAAAAAAAAAAAAAAAAAAATTAATTTTCAAAATACATTGCAATTTTTTAAGAAAATTCTTGTCTTTTTGTTTAAAAAAATAGTGATAAAGGAAGATAGGATGAAACTGACTAATTCGCTCTAAACATACGCTAGGGGAATTTTTAATTTAAAAAAAAAAAAAAAAAAAATTAATTTTCAGAATGCATTGCAATTTTCTAAGACAATTCTTGTCTTTTTGTTTGGTATAATTTATTTCAATATAAAAACACGCTATCAACGTTTAAGCCGATCACAAATTTCTCATCAATCTAAACTCTACTACTTGCTGGGGTAGCAATGTCAACGTCTGCTTCGTCATTTGGCGCCCGTTCGCTCGACGCGGCGAATTTTTTGGACGCAACACTGAACCCGCCCGCCCCCTTAGCTTCACTGTCGTCCCCATGTCCCACGGTTTGAGACTCTTCGTTATACTCTGTACGGCTCAGGTCCTCGGTCACAGTGTAGGTGACCTTGGATTCTCCTTTCACAACCTGGAAATTTGTTATCTCCACCTCTTCAAGCCCGCCTTCAACTAGGGGGGCAGAGTCTCCACTTGGCGACGCCCCCATGCTACCATTAACCACGTGCTCCTCGGATGACCCACTTTCCTTAAAGTCACCGTCCAAGGGGAGCTTCCTCTGGGCCGTCTCCAAAATTTCGTGCACTTTTTCCTTGACTTTCTCCACTTCCAATAGGTCTTCCGTATCAACGTGAGCGGATGACGCAACAGTCATGGATGTATGGGCATCATGTTCTTCCCGATGGCTGAACCCAGTCCCAATCGTGGTTACAGCAATGCTACTCGTTCGAGATGATTCTTCCGAAGTTGTTATGCGAACATGGCTGCTGGTTTCGGAGAGCTCATGTGACCTACTTTCAGCGGCAGTTACACCATCTTTTAAGGTCGGGTCTTGTTCCGGGTCGACAGTAACTGATGCGAGGCCGTCATCCGGTACACCAGCCTGCAAGTCATCCGGTACACCAGCCTGCAAGTGTGGTGGCACAACGTCATCTGTTTCGTAAGTCTCGGGAACAAGGCTGGGACTGGCATCTACTCGCGTTTCACAATCATCCCTGTAAGAATCCTCTAGCAACTCTTCAGATTTGTCTGAAATGACACGCTCTCGTTCACTTTCATGAACATCTGAATCTTGCAAACTCTCTTTAATTTCATGAGCGTCTGAATTATGTAAGCTTTGTTTGCTTCCATGAAAATCTGATTCAAATAAACTCTCTTTGCTTTCATGAACATCTGACTCATGGAGACTCTCTTTGCTTTCATGAACATCTGATTCATGGAGACTCTCTTTGCTTTCATGTACATCTGATTCATGGAGACTCTCGTTGCTTTCATGAACATCTGATTCATGGAGACTGTCTTTGCTTTCATGAACATCTGATTCATGGAGACTGTCTTTGCTTTCATGAACATCTGATTCATGGAGACTGTCTTTGCTTTTATGAACATCTGATTCATGGAGACTCTCTTTGCTTTCATGAACATCTGATTCATGGAGACTCTCTTTGCTTTCATGAACATCTGATTCATGGAGACTCTCTTTGCTTTCATGAACATCTGATTCATGGAGACTGTCTTTGCTTTCATGAACATCTGATTCATGGAGACTGTCTTTGCTTTCATGAACATCTGATTCATGAAGACTGTCTTTGCTTTCATGAACATCTGATTCATGAAGACTGTCTTTGCTTTTATGAACATCTGATTCTTGGAGACTCTCTTTGCTTTCATGAACATCTGACTCATGGAGACTCTCTTTGCTTTCATGAATATCTGATTCAAGAAGACTATCTTTGCTTCCATAAACATCTGATTCATGGAGACTCTCTATGCATTCATGAACATCTGATTCTTGTAAGCTGCTTTCATGAACATCTGATTTATCTACACTCTCTTTCTTTTCATGAACATCTGATTTGTATTGACTTTCTTTGCTTTCATCATCATCTTCGCGTAGACTCTTTTTTCTTTCATTTATTTCTACATCTACATTGGCGTCCCTCCTTTCAGTATCGGTGACAAAAATAACCTCTCCGACTGGGGAGGTCGCCTCTGAACGTGCCCTCACATCATCATCCCCCGAGCTTGCCTCTACGGTCACAGCAGACTGGACGACCATCTCATCAAACTTGTTCTCAGTGTCATGAAACAAACCAGCATTGGTCAGTTCCCGAGTTACGCCAGCTAAAACCACCTCGCTGCTCGGTACATCACCTGCTTCAAGTCCATGCTCTGTTGAAGCGTTGCTGGCATCTACACTTCCTTCCGTCTCGTCATGCTCATCAAAGTCCTCCGGCATTGCATACTCCCCTGGAGCACTTGCCTTGCCTGTGATACCTTCTGTAAAAGCCACTTCCTTAACTGGTGTGCCGTCTGCTCCCGTTCCCATGTCGTCATCATTCAGAGCGTCCTCGTCCGTGTCGTCCCCAGCAGATTTATCCAAACCTGGAATTGGGGTGGCCATAGAGAAGTCAGCCTTCGCCTGTTCAACCATGCTGATATCTGGACTAGACGCCTCGGTCACATCTTCCCTAGTCACCTTTGTTGTCACGTGGTCTCTTTCTTCCGAATACTCGGTAATATTCCGGGTGTCTTCAATTTCTGAAAGATCTAAAGTTAATTTGGAGTGTTCGATTTGTTCTGACGTGCATTTAAAGCCGATGTCAGCTTCGTCATGGAATACAGGTTCAGAAGCTTCCGAGTGATGCGTCACGGGGCTGTCTTCGTGTTCACTTATGACGTGCTTCTCGTCCTCATCTATGACCTTCTGGAGGTGTTGGTCCTCAGCCTGCGGCTTAAGGGAGTCTTCTTCTTTTAGAACTGGTTCCTGATCTTCTGATTTCGATCCCCCCATTTCTTCGGATGTCTCGGCATCCCATTGTTTTCCATCGATTACTTCCTCATTTTCATGGAGACTCTCTGATCCTTTGTCGCTCTTAGTTGTTCGTGTTTCCTCCAAGTCAACTGCCTCGGGTCTATCTTCATGATTTAGCTCCTGAGACCCCCCAACGGTCAGTTCTTCGATACCGTCTTCACCCCCATCTATCTGCAGCTGTCCCCCTAACACTATATCGTCACCTTCCCATGAGTCCAACGTCACGTGTACCGTCTTGTCCCCTGATGACCCAACAACCTCTACAGTGTCCGTCTCGTGTCTGCTGGATGTCATTTTCTCAGACTCGGTCAGACATTTAGCGCTGCTCTCACTTAAGCTAAACGTTTTGGATATAATAATATCTTCCTGACCGGAAGTTGAGCGAACCATTTCAGTTTTCACCCCATCTTCCCGCTGCTCAGCAGTTTCAATCGTTTCATCTAATTCCCCACTATCGATGTTAGCTAAGATCTGATCGTCTGCACTGGTGACGACATGACTTTTTGCGACCTGTTCCGTTTCAACGGTTGTCACACTCACATCTCCGGTTGTCACACTCACATCTCCGCTGTCCTCTCTTTTATCTACATCTTGATGATCACTACTAGCAAAGTCTTCCCGATTTTTGTCATGACCACCAGGGCCTCCCACAAGGGTACCTGCAGGAGACCTCTCTACGTCTTCCACTTCAATTCCTGTGTTCTTGTCTGTTGCCTCCGCTAATGTTGCACTTGAATGTTTAGATGCTGTTAAACCAGTGAACAAAACTTCATCCAATAGAGCAACCTCCGCTGGATCAGCCGTTGCTTCCAGGGATGTAACATTGTTGATTTCTGTACTTGAAGTCACAGACAGCCTTTCATCATCATCAAACGCATGCGCAGCCCCCCCTGAGACTACATCTTCACTTCCCGACCTGAAAGACGTATCTATGGTCTCGTTTGCTTCTTCAACATGGTGGCCCGTGGTCTCCAAGACAACATCTCCATCATGACCCTCACTTACTAAGTCATGTTGTGAGTCATATTTTGAAACCGTGACGATGTCCTCACTTCCGTGGTCCGTCACAAGGGTAGGATAATGGATCTTCGTCATGCCATCGACTGATCCAGCGTTATCACTTGCAGTTTCACTAACTTCCGTTTTACTCTCTACGCCCTTCAATACATATGCTACAGACGAATCAGAACCATTCACAGCGAGGTTCTTATCACTTTCAGTTGTTGTACTATGACTAGACTCATCTTCGCTGTGAGTTACAGGTTCCTTCAAGGCCTCTCTTTCAGTAACCTCGGATGTATCTTCATGTTTTGAGTCAATGCCACGCGCTGTTTTGTATTCACTATTTCCATTGGATATTTCAACCTCATGCTCTTTCTCTACATCTTCGTGTCCTGCCATCTCATCGAGTTGGTCGGATTCATGAACCTCGACCGTTTTAGCACTGTCTTCAGTTGTTCTAACCGGGACTAGTTGATCACGCTTCACATCTTCCTTAATCATGACCTCCACAACGACTTCCCCGTCAATACAGCTAGAATCACTGGCCGAAGTCAACTGCACGCGCGTCACCGTTTCCGTTAACATCGCCTCTTCCTCTGACTGTTCTCCGTCGCTCGGACCTCGGGTTTGAACACCGGAAGTATCCGAACAAGGAATGCTTACTTCTTCCAGCACTATATGACTTTGTTGACCCACGGTTTCGTTAAGCTGCCCAATAGTTTTCAACATCCCGTCTCTCTCGGCAGCTGTTGTTGGACTTGGCGGTGGGGTATCAGTTCCCTCGCCATGTTTTGGTGCATCAGCATCAGCTCCGCTTTGATCTCTGGGGAACACAGTGTCCACAATGGGTGTTGGAAGGTCATGAATGTCCTCTGTTTGTGCCCTCAACTCAGATGTCCCTTCAACATCCGTGATTGGCGAGGGACTTGCGCCAACTGGTGTCCGTACTTGGCCGCTCTCCGGTCTTTCTTCTGAAACACCTTCCATGACTTCATCTTCTTCCGGATGACCGCCAGCATGTTCCTCTTTACCAGTGGGTTCCTCTGCAATATCCCCTAGAATATCTGAATCTTCCACTTCGTGACTTTGAGCACTACCCGCGTGTGCTACAAATTCAGTGGCCCGAGTTTTCTCACTGAAACTTCCACTAGGACTGTCGGCTACGATGCCAGGTGTACTAATGTCTTCGTGGACGGAGCACAGGTGCTGAGCCTCAACAATGGCCTCTGTGTCTTGAACGTCAAATACGACTTTCTCACTCGCTTCATCCTCGGGTTGGATAACTCCTGACTGTCCAGCCTGGTCAAAGTTCTGATTATCAGGGCGGTCTTCTGTTAATTCCTGTGTCCGTTTCTCTGATTTAAAATGCTCAATATTTACCTCCAATGTTATCTGCTCAGCTTCGACTAAATTTGACTTTTCGATTCCTTCTTTCAGTTTCGATTGCAGAAGCGACTCTTCTATCTTGAGCTGCTGAGTTTTCTCCTCTTCTAATTTTGCTTCATCAACATCTGTTGATAACTCAGTCTCCTCCGTCTCCTCAATTTCTTCATCTAGTTTCGAACGTTCATCTACTTCTAAACCTGATTGTACAGCCCCGCCTTCTAATTTGATCTCTTGACCATCTATTTTATCTTGAACCTGCTCAACAATCCCTTCATCTGATTTTGATTGCCCGCCCTCTTCGTCCTCTGCCTTTGATTTTTCAACCTCTTCATCATTTAATTTACCATGCAAAGTTTCTTCAACAGTTTCTAAATCGGATTGAGATATAACAGGTTCATCTGCCAATACAACAGGTTCATCTGCCAATACAACAGGTTCATCTGCCAATACAACAGGTTCATGTGCCAATACATCAGGTTCATCTGCCAATACATCAGGTTCATCTGCCAATACATCAGGTTCATCTGCCAATACATCAGGTTCATCTGCCAATACATCAGGTTCCGTCTGTTCTCCATCATCAGTTGCGTCCCTTTTTACGGGAGCAGACCTAGTGTCTGAAGGAGCTGAGTGAGCAGCGATCAACTCCTCTTTTGAAAACTCCTCTATGTCCTTGCCCACTTCCCCCTCACTCTCCACTGCCACCTTGGCCACTGGCTTCGTGTCCACTGTGTCTACTGGCTTCGTGTCCACTGTGTCTACTGGCTTCGTGTCCACTGTTTCCACTGGCTTCGTGTCCACTGTTTCCACTGGCTTCGTGTCCACTGTGTCTACTGGCTTCGTGTCCACAGTGTCTACTGGCTTCGTGTCCACAGTGTCTACTGGCTTCGTGTCCACAGTGTCTACTGGCTTCGTGTCCACCGTGTCTACTGGCTTCGTGTCAACTGTGTCTACTGGCTTCGTGTCCACAGTGTCTACTGGCTTCGTGTCCACAGTGTCTACTGGCTTCATCTCCACTGTGTCTACTGGCTTCGTGTCCACAGTGTGTACTGGCTTCGTGTCCACAGTGTCTACTGGCTTTGTGTCCACTGTGTCTACTGGCTTCGTGTCCACTGTGTCTACTGGCTTCGTCTCCACTGGCTTCCAGTACCCCTTCTCTGTGACTTTTGTGGATACTTGACCTTCCTTCGCTTGCTGAGACTCGTCTGATTCGTTACCAGCCGATGTCTCCATGACTTTCCCGGCACTCCTCCTCTCGTCCTCCAACCGTTTGCTTGTTTTGACTTCCGCAGCCGTCACCACGACCGATGACGCAGTGGCAGGGACGACAACCTTGGTGGGGGGCTCACTCCGGACAACAACGTCGGTCGTTTTCCCGGCTGCAGCAGGACTCGCTCTGCCCATCGAGTCTCTGTCAGAGTTATCCCTCGCCAGGGTGTCCCTGGTGTATTCTCTTCCCTTGGGGCTGACGTAGGTGTATTTGGGAGATCCCGCGCCGTACGGTGACCCGTTGGTGTCCGATTTGACAGTAGAGTTGGTGGGGAAAGGAGAGTAGGAGTGACGAAAAGAGTGGCGAAGAGGGATCCTGTGCAAGGGAGGAGGAGAAGGAGGATAGGAGCGTGAGATAATAAAACAAAGGCAGTGGACGATTAAGTTGGAAGTTACGGAGACCAGAGCTGCGGAGCCGAAGAGGTAAGGGTCAAGAGCTTGAAGTAAAAAAATCAGAGTGGTTTCAATTGGTCTTCAGCAACATTACAGACACACACAAAAAAACAACAACCAAAGATTGAGGTCAAATGTCTATTTCAGAGTCCAATCCCTGGAGTTTGTCAGAATTGTCAACATGTCCCACTCCGCAGCCCTGGCTCTACGCGTAAGTCGGGCTTTATCGTAGGATGGACCCTTTCAGAGGCGGCCCAACTGCACATATACTATCTTGGAGGAGGTGCCAAGTACCAAAAGAAAAAAAAATCAAACAGATTTCAACGATAGCACACCATCTATACAATAATAAAAAAAAATGCTAGGGCCGCCGCTGACATTTATTTTAATTTCTAGTTACCGTATTCATTTCTATAGCCTGCTGAAGAAGAGCAAAGGAGACATGAGGAATTACAGACATTAGAAAGATGAGAATTACATTAATTAGAAATAAAGTCTCAGTTTTAAAACAGTGTTCTCTTAAATTGTCTCAATAGTCACTATACACTGCCCGCGAGAAGATTCCGAGCACAAATCGGATGACTAGGTGGTCCAGTCGATGGTGACCACGGATGAACAACTAAATAGTCTAACATAATTTAGTGTGTCTTTAGATACCAACAGTAAGACATCATTTCCGTCAATTTAACATGTCTTTACCTTGCAGTTGTTGCTGACAGAAAGAGGGGTGGCCACTCTACTAAACTTAGCCTTCATACGAGCAACATACCTTCAAACCTAATGCTATAGGTTAAATATTATTATATTATTATATCCACTGAGTGGAGAAAGCCTATCTTTCGATACAGAAATGTTTACAAATGAAGATCATTTTTGAATTAAAGACATGTTCGCGTGAGTTTCTTCTTTCTATACTCAATAATTATACTTTTAGATTATTAACCAGCAAGTAAACAATAGTGGTGATGTTTAAATGATTATTTAAAAAAAATTAAATTGTATTTATTTAGTTATTTTAATGAAAATTAAATTCGTATAAATAAACAAAACTATTCATTAAATAAAACGGTTGATTGTGCTGCTAGTCAAAAAGGATCATGACGTAGATAGGGTCTACTTTCATTTGCTATTTTTGTGAACGTGGGTAAAAAATGTCTTGAAGTTATCTTTCATTCTTAGTCTTGCCAAAATAACACTCAATCAAACTGTGTGACTAATCAGATACATTAACACCATTTTAAATACTAACTTTACAATACATCTGCCTTAACATTTACAACACATTTAGAAAACACACTACTTTAAACCTTTGAAAAACAGTGCTTTAACCCTAATTTTCCCAAAAGCACTTGTTTGACCCTTAATTTAGCAAAAACAGTGTTTTAACCGTAACTTAACCAAAACACTGTTTTAAACCTTTGGTAATTTAAAAAAATGCTTTTTCAAATAACTAAACTGTTGAAAGAAATAGGAATTTTAAAAGAGTAGATATTTCAGCAAATTAAAAAGAAAAGAAATTAAATGTTTAAAAATTAAATAAAATGGTAACTTATGTAACAAACTGAAATAAGAGAGTGCATTAATTATAACAATGAACAACATTAATAACAATAACATTATTGTAAAAACATTTTACCGTAGCATTATCATTTATGTAATTGCATTCATTGTACCTTTCAATATTATCGTGATATAATTTGTGTTATATTTTTAGAGTAAAATAAACACTAAGTTAGAATCCTGAAACAAAAAAAGAGTCTCATATGCATTAGAAATGTATTGCTGAGGAACGTCTTGTTATTTCTATAATATTACATAGTCCAATCTGTCATTGAATATTTGCTCTATTACATGTTTCACTTTTGTACATGTCAGTCTATTTATTATGTTTCTTTAAAAATGTTACGATTTTTTAAATTGATTTTTAAAAAATATTCTAGGTATCTACCAAAGCTCATAGAGATTGGAATAGAATGTTCAATGTATAGATGATATATTAACATATCCCTTAATTGTCATCTGGATTCATATTTTAAATATTGATGATTTTTCTTTTCATCTTTAGGCCAAAGGTTAAAGGTTAAGCTGATGTGATGTTTTACTAGAGTCAAACAAAACAGCTTTATTGTTGTTCACTATGATGAAATAAAACAGCAATATATAATGATCTGTTTAAAATGTAGGTCTTTTCATAGTATTTTTTTCTTTATGTTTTTTCTAGTCTAACACTATTATACTATCCATTCACTCATTCCTGTCATCCTCTCTTCAATTAAATATTTCTTCCTTTCCTGACTTTAATAATTATTCAAAGCAAATTTTTTTTTACTTCTTCTAACTTTTTATCAATTATTTGCAACCTCCTTTTATTATCATCCTTAAATTCTTTCATTTGTTATTTTCCATCTCCTGGTCATGTGTTTCTTATTGCATGAAATGGGACATAACTTTAGCCTTACAAAAAACACAGTAAGACCTACCTGGTTTCCTCCCCTTCCAATAGTTTCCTGTATGCGGCGATTTCCAGCTCGAGAGACAGCTTGGCGTCCATCAGCGTCTGGAGTTCCACCAACATGCCCTCCATCTCAACCCTGAGCTTGTTCATCTCCTCCTTCATGGAGTTGATCTCTACATCATGTTCGTGCTCCTTCTGTTCGAGTTCACGCAGCAGATCCTGGTACTGCTTCTCAAGTTGGGCATTCTGGGATTTATTGATCAATACAAACCCTTAAAACCAATTTGATGTTTTGGAGATTAGCTGTACAATATAATTCTCAAAAAGTTTGAGGATATTTTACCACCAACATGATTTAAATTTTAAAGTGGAGGTAAGAAATCATAATTTGGGGCTTTTAACAATAAAACCAATAGAAGGTCAATGCTTCTCAAACTATAGATTTTAAGAACAAAAATGTGTTGCAAAATATTTTCAATGTTGAGATTCAACGATAGTATCAGTTCATTAGCACCAGTTTTTAACTTGAATGTCCCAGCTGAGATGTTCTAGTCAAGGCTTTAAACAAACCATCTCATCTGATTTTTGTACTAACCCTAGCTTCCAAATCAGCCAATCGTGTGCGTGAGTCACCCAGCTGCTTGTGGAGTTTCTTGGTTTCCTCTCGTGCATGAGTTGCCTCCATGTTTTGCTTGGTGGCGCCAGTTCGGAACTCTTGGACCTGAGGAGAATAGAACAAACAAAAATAGAGATTACTTTTAAAAAAAATTAAGACTTTTAGTTTGTATTTTAATTGTACTAACTTAATTATTGGTATATTCTGGCTAGTGGAAAATGAAAGTGCATCAATATAACATAGGGTTTTACCTTATATCGAGGGTACATCTTAGCTATTTTAAGAAATACAGATCCAAACTTACAGTAAGGGTAACATACACAAATTTATTTTATTCACCAACATTTCATTTGTAAAAGGGTGTTGCAATGGCGACTAGACCCAATAAAGACCCAGGTAGATTTTATCTGACAGACTAATCAGTTAATACAAGAGGATGATAGTCTAATGTAAATTAATGTGGGTATCAAGATAGTCTAATGTTAAATTAAGGGGTGTAACAAGATAGTCTTATGTTAAAATAAGGTGTGTATCAAGATAATCTAATGTTAATTTAAGGGGTGTAACAAGATAGTCTTATGTTAAAATAAGGTGTGTATCAAGATAATCTAATGTTAAATTAAGGGGTGTAACAAGATAGTCTTATGTTAAAATAAGGTGTGTATCAAGATAATCTAATGTTAAATTAAGGGGTGTAACAAGATAGTCTTATGTTAAAATAAGGTGTGTATCAAGATAATCTAATGTTAAATTAAGGGGTGTAACAAGATAGTCTTATGTTAAAATAAGGTGTGTATCAAGATAATCTAATGTTAATTTAAGGGGTGTAACAAGATAGTCTTATGTTAAAATAAGGTGTGTATCAAGATAATCTAATGTTAATTTAAGGGGTGTATCATTCCCAATACTTTTTAAATATAACAAGGTTTAGAAATGTATATTTTACCTATCTAAAATAAATACATCCAATGCTCAGAAAATATCTATTTACACTATAACTCAAGCCCGGTTTTACTAGCGGCCTAAAGCCAGTGACCAGTTACTGACCTTGAGGTTGTAGAATGTCTCCATCTCTCCTCGGATCTGGTCCACCTTAAGGTCATACTCCTGCTGGATGTCCCTGATTGCCTGGGACAGCTCATTCTTCCAGAACTCTCTGTTCTCAGCGGTGGTGTCTCTGTAGGCAAGGGCTGACAACTCCTTCAGCTCCTAATCATAGACATCATCAAGCAACATAAGGAAACCATTTTATTCTTGAATGGGTTGTTTGCTTTAAAGGGCATCCTGAAGGTCAGCATTAGAAGTCATGGAGTTTCCTTATAGATCACCCAACTACAATCATCATTCAAATTGATAGTAGGAAAGTGCTTCTCAAACTTTTGGACTGTCGACCACTTAAAATCAATGGATGCAATGCATGTACCACCATGTGCATTCTTTCTGAATGATGCACTGAAGATCTTTGTCTCAATGTTTGTTGCAGCTCTATGTTCAACCACATAAAACAAAGTAAAGTACCAATGCTGAGGTACATGTCTATGTAGTGCCACATAAAACAAAGTAATGTACCAATGCTGAGGTACATCTCTATTTTGTGCCACATAAAACAAAGTAATGTACCAATGCTGAGGTACATTTCTATGTTGTGCCACATAAAACAAAGTAATGTACCAATGCTGAGGTACATGTCTATGTTGTGCCACATAAAACAAAGTAATGTACCAATGCTGAGGTACATCTCTATTTTGTGCCACATAAAACAAAGTAATGTACCAATGCTGAGGTGCATGTCTATGTTGTGCCACATAAAACAAAGTAATGTACCAATGATGAGGTACATTTCTATGTTGTGCCACATAAAACAAAGTAATGTACCAATGCTGAGGTACATGTCTATGTTGTGCCACATAAAACAAAGTAATGTACCAATGCTGAGGTACATTTCTATGTTGTGCCACATAAAACAAAGTAATGTACCAATGCTGAGGTACATTTCTATGTAGTGCCACATAAAACAAAGTAATGTACCAATGCTGAGGTACATGTCTATGTTGTGCCACATAAAACAAAGTAATGTACCAATGCTGAGGTACATTTCTATGTTGTGCCACATAAAACAAAGTAATGTACCAATGCTGAGGTACATTTCTATGTAGTGCCACATAAAACAAAGTAATGTACCAATGCTGAGGTACATTTCTATGTTGTGCCACATAAAACAAAGTAATGTACCAATGCTGAGGTACATTTCTATGTTGTGCCACATAAAACAAAGTAATGTACCAATGCTGAGGTACATCTCTATTTTGTGCCACATAAAACAAAGTAATGTACCAATGCTGAGGTACATTTCTATGTTGTGCCACATAAAACAAAGTAATGTACCAATGCTGAGGTAAACTTACAACAGTTTGATAACCCCTGCAGTATAACGTTGTTTTTATCAGATTTTGTAAATCAAATCAAGTATTGACTTTGCCTCAATACATCGAACCCAATGACCATTTACATCCCAACCTAAAGTTCTTTGTATCTGCCAACTTAAACTGCTCACCCAATGAAAATCATGATTACAATGAATAAATTGGTAAAAAAACTATTCTGAACTTCGAACTTTATACCAGATACCAGCCAACATGAACTTTAACCTAACAACCAGCTGCAAACTGGCTTTACCTTTAACCTAATGACCAGTTTAACACAGACCTGACCTTTTACATTTTAGCTTTTTAACCCGCTAAAAAAACTGACCTGTTCATGAACACTCTTCAAGAACTCAATCTCCTCCAGCAATGTCTGGTACTTGTTCTCAGCGTCCAGCCTGGCGATGGTCTCGTTGCTCAAGTCCTGGAACAGAGTGGGTGATAGAAATTGAAAAGGAATTACAATGTAAAACTATCACAGTTCAGTACATTAACACTATCACAGTTCAGTACATTAACTCGAACCTTGGAAAAGTGTAGTCCCTGCAATATTAGAGCGCTGGCCAACGCGCGTTGCCATGTCCTCAGCACAATCAACTTAGTTGTCTCATTCAGCACAATCAACTTAGTTGTCTCATTCAGCACATTAACTTAGTTGTCTCATTCAGCACAATCAACTTAGTTGTCTCATTCAGCACAATTAACTTAGCTGTCTTATTCGGCACAATTAACTTAGTTGTCTCATTCAGCACAATTAGCTTGATTGTCTCATTCAGCACAATTAACTTAGTTGTCTCATTCATCACAATTAACTTAGCTGTCTTATTCAGCACAATTAACTTAGTTGTCTCATTCAGCACAATTAGCGTGGTTGTCTCATTCAGCACAATTAACTTATTTGTCTCATCCAGCACAATTAACTTAGTGTCTCATTCAGCACAATTAATTTAGTTGTCTCATTCAGCAAAATTAGCTTAGTTGTCTCATTCAGCACAATCAACTTAGTTGTCTCATTCAGCACATTAACTTAGTTGTCTCATTCAGCACAATTAACTTAGTTGTCTCATTCAGCACAATTAACTTAGTTGTCTCATTCAGCACAATTAACTTAGTTGCCTCATTCAGCACCAATTAAACTTAGTTGTCTCATTCAGCACATTAATTTAGTTGTCTCATTCAATATAATTAACTTAATTGTCTCATTCAGCACAATTAACTTTGTTGTCTCATTCAGCACAATTAGCTTGGTTGTTCTCATTCAGCACAATTAACTTAGTTGTCGCATTCAGCACATTTAACCTAGTTGTCTCATTCAGCACAATTAACTTATTTGTCTCATCCAGCACAATTAACTTAGTGTCTCATTCAGCACAATTAACTTTGTTGTCACATTCAGCACAATTAACTCAGTTGTCTCATTCAGCACAATTAACTTAGCTGTCTCATTCAGCACAATTAACTTAGTTGTCTCATTCAGCACAATTAGCTTGGTTGTCTCATTCAGAACCATTAACTTAGTTGTCTCATGCAGCACAATTAACTTATTTGTCTCATCCAGCACAATTAACTTAGTTGTCTCATTCATCACAATTAACTTAGCTGTCTTATTCAGCACAATTAACTTAGTTGTCTCATTCAGCACAATTAGCTTGGTTGTCTCATTTAGCACCATTAACTTAGTTGTCTCATGCAGCACAATTAACTTATTTGTCTCATCAAGCACAATTAACTTAGTCGTCTCATTCAGCACAATTAATTTAGTTGTCTCATTCAGCACAATTATCTTAGTTGTCTCATTCAGCACAATTAGCTTAGTTGTCTCATTCAGCACAATTAACTTAGTTGTCTCATTCAGCACAGTTAGCTTAGTTGTCTCAATCAGCACAATTAGCTTAGTTGTCTCGTTCAGCACAATTAGCTTTGTTGTCTCATTCAGCACAATTAACTTTGTTGTCTCATTCAGAACAATTCGCTTGGTTGTCTCATTCAGCACCATTAACTTAGTTGTCGCATTCAGCACAATTAACTTAGATGTCTCATTCAGCACAATTAACTTAGTGGTCTCATTCAGCACAATTAGCTTAGTTGTCTCATTCAGCACAATTAACTTAGTTGTCGCATTCAGCACCATTAATTTAGTTGTCTCATTCAGCACAATAAACTTAGTTGTCGCATTTAGCACCATTAACTTAGTTGTCTCATTCGGCACAATTAACTTAGTTGTCTCATTCAGCACATTAAATTAGTTGTCTAAATCAGCACCATTAATTTAGTTGTCTCATTCAGCACAATAAACTTAGTTGTCGCATTCAGCACCATTAACTTAGTTGTCTCATTCAGCAAAATTAACTTATTTGTCTCATCCAGCACAATTAACTTAGTGTCTCATTCAGCACAATTAATTTAGTTTTCTCATGTAGCACAATTATCTTAGTTGTCTCATTCAGCAAAATTAGCTTAGTTGTCTCATTCAGCACAATTAACTTAGTTGTCTCATTCAGCACAGTTAGCTTAGTTGTCCCGTTCAGCACAATTAGCTTAGTTGTCTCGTTCAGCACAATTAGCTTTGTTGTCTCATTCAGCACAATTAACTTTGTTGTCTCATTCAGAACAATTCGCTTGGTTGTCTCATTCAGCACCATTAACTTAGTTGTCGCATTCAGCACAATTAACTTAGTTGTCTCATTCAGCACAATTAGCTTAGTTGTCTCATTCAGCATAATTAACTTTGTTGTCTGATTCAGCACAATTAACTTAGTTGTCTCATTCAGCACATTAACTTAGTTGTCTCATTCAGCACAATTAACTTAGTTGTCTCGTTATGCACAATTAACTTAGTTGTGTCATTCAGCATATTAACTTAGTTGTCTAAATCAGCACAATTAACTTAGTTGTCTCATTCAGCACAATTAACTTAGTTGCCTCATTCAGCACCAATTAAACTTAGTTGTCTCATTCAGCACATTAATTTAGTTGTCTCATTCAATATAATTAACTTAGTTGTCTCATTCAGCACAATTAACTTTGTTGTCTCATTCAGCACAATTAGCTTGGTTGTTCTCATTCAGCACAATTAACTTAGTTGTCGCATTCAGCACAATGAACTTAGTTGTCTCATTCAGCACAATTAACTTATTTGTCGCATTCAGCACAATAAACTTAGTTGTCTCATTCAGTACAATTAACTTTGTAGTCGCATTCAGCACAATTAACTTAGTTGTCTCATTCAGCACAATTAACTTAGCTGTCTTATTCAGCACAATTAACTTAGTTGTCTCATTCAGCACAATTAGCTTGATTGTCTCATTCAGCACCATTAAATTAGTTGTCTCATTCTAGCATAATTAACTTTGTTGTCTGATTCAGCACAATTAACTTAGTTGTCTCATTCAGCACAATTAGCGTGGTTGTCTCATTCAGCACAATTAACTTATTTGTCTCATCCAGCACAATTAACTTAGTGTCTCATTCAGCACAATTAATTTAGTTGTCTCATTCAGCAAAATTAGCTTAGTTGTCTCATTCAGCACAATCAACTTAGTTGTCTCATTCAGCACATTAACTTAGTTGTCTCATTCAGCACAATTAACTTAGTTGTCTCATTCAGCACAATTAACTTAGTTGTCTCATTCAGCACAATTAACTTAGTTGTCTCATTCAGCACAATTAACTTAGTTGTCGCATTCAGCACAATTAACTTAGTTGTCTCATTCAGCACAATTAGCTTAGTTGTCTCATTCAGCATAATTAACTTTGTTGTCTGATTCAGCACAATTAACTTAGTTGTCTCATTCAGCACATTAACTTAGTTGTCTCATTCAGCACAATTAACTTAGTTGTCTCATTCAGCACAATTAACTTAGTTGTGTCATTCAGCATATTAACTTAGTTGTCTAAATCAGCACAATTAACTTAGTTGTCTCATTCAGCACAATTAACTTAGTTGCCTCATACAGCACCAATTAAACTTAGTTGTCTCATTCAGCACATTAATTTAGTTGTCTCATTCAATATAATTAACTTAGTTGTCTCATTCAGCACAATTAGCTTGGTTGTTCTCATTCAGCACAATTAACTTAGTTGTCGCATTCAGCACAATTAACTTAGTTGTCTCATTCAGCACAATTAACTTAGTTGTCGCATTCGGCACAATAAACTTAGTTGTCTCATTCAGTACAATTAACTTTGTAGTCGCATTCAGCACAATTAACTTAGTTGTCTCATTCAGCACAATTAACTTAGTCCTCTCATTCAGCACAATTAAATTTTTTGTCTCATTCAGCACAATTAACTTAGTTGTGTTATTCAGCACAATTAACTTAGTTGTCTCATTCAGCATAATTGACTTTGTTGTCTCATTCAGCACAATTAACTTAGTTGTCTCATTCAGCACAATTAATTTATTTGTCTCATTCAGCATAATTAACTTTGTTGTCTCATTCTGCACAATTAACTTAGCTGTCTCATTCAGCACACTTAACTTAGTGGTCTCATTCAGCACAATTAGCTTAGTTGTCTCATTCATCATAATTAACTTTGTTGTCTGATTCAGCACATTAACTTTGTTGTCTCATTCAGCACATTAATTTAGTTGTGTCATTCAATATAATTAACTTAGTTGTCTCATTCAGCACAATTAACTTAGTTGTCTCATTCAGCACAATGAACTTAGTTGTCGCATTCAGCACCATTAACTTAGTTGTGTCATTCAGCACAATTAACTTAGTCCTCTCATTCAGCACAATTAAATTTTTTGTCTCATTCAGCACAATTAACTTAGTTGTGTTATTCAGCACAATTAACTTAGTTGTCTCATTCAGCATAATTGACTTTGTTGTCTCATTCAGCACAATTAACTTAGTTGTCTTATTCAGCACAATTAACTTAGTTGCCTCATTCAGCACCAATTAACTTTGTTGTCTCATTCAGCACAATTAACTTGGTTGTCTCATTCAGCACAATTAACTTTGTTGTCTCATTCAGCACAATTAACTTAGTTGTCTTATTCAGCATAATTAACTTAGTTGTCTCATTCAGCATAATTAACTTTGTTGTCTCATTCAGCACAATTAACTTAGTTGTCGTATTCAGCACAATTAACTTAGTTGCCTCATTCAGCACCAATTAAACTTAGTTGTCTTATTCAATTTTTAATAAGGTGCGTGTGAGAAATGATAAAATGACTTTATATTAATTTAGGTTTATGTTAATTAAGAATAGACAATCAATTCTATTCAGCATGTGGTGGGTTTGTATTCCAACTTAGGTCTAATGACATGCGGCCCGGGCAAACATTACTGGCTATAAAGTGGCCCACGATGCCTTTTGGTTTGTCCACCCCCAGGCCCGGATCAATTTCTTAAAATGATAACCATTGAAATATAGCCAAATCCTGTCAAAGCGACATGCGCAATGACTTGGTCGACATGCGCAATTACTTCGGTCGTACCAATCGTTGTTTTCCTTGCAAATAGCACATGAAATGTCATGTCGTCATGGACAGGTTATGACGCATGATCTTTTGCTTGGCCAATCAGTCAGCTATAGCGCTGTGTTTCTAAAATCATGATAACAGTGTGTTGTGGGGAAGGTGTGTTGGGAGGGTGTGTTGTCGGGAGCGTGTGTTGTCGGGAGCGTGTGTTGTCGGGAGGGTGTGTTGTCGGGAGGGAGTGTTGGCGGGAGGGTGTGTTGTCGGGAGGGTGTGTTGTCGGGAGGGTGTGTTGTCGGGAGGGTGACTAAAATCATGATAACAGTGTGTTGTGGGGAAGGTGTGTTGGGAGGGTGTGTTGTCGGGAGCGTGTGTTGTCGGGAGCGTGTGTTGTCGGGAGGGTGTGTTGTCGGGAGGGAGTGTTGTCGGGAGGGTGTGTTGTCGGGAGGGTGTGTTGTCGGGAGGGTGTGTTGTCGGGAGGGTGTGTTGTCGGGAGGGTGTGTTGTCGGGAGCGTGTGTTGTCGGGAGGGGGTGTGGTCGGGAGCGGGTGTTGTCGGGAGGGTGTGTTGTCGGGAGGGTGTGTTGTCGGGAGGGTGTGTTGTCGGGAGCGTGTGTTGTCGGAAGGGTGTGTTGTCGGGAGCGTGTGTTGTCGGGAGGGTGTGTTGTCGACAGGGTGTGTTGTCGGGAGCGTGTGTTGTCGGAAGGGTGTGTTGTCGGGAGCGTGTGTTGTCGGGAGGGTGTGTTGTCGACAGGGTGTGTTGTCGGGAGGTGTGTTACGAGACTGAATTGCGTGTATCGTGTGGAAAATTAATCAAAATGACAACACTGAACATGTACAAAAAATTTAAGTCTGCGCGTTTATAATTGACTTGTCCAACAACGCACATGTACATATATTTTATGTGTGCGTTCACAATTGACTTGTCCAACACTGAAACACGTACATGCTCATGATGTAAATGAACTGTATGCATACTGTTTAAGCACAATAAAAGCTGGTCGTTTCCTAGCAACCATTGTTACAAACGTGTATTTTCCCTTTTCTTTTTCCATATGTATAAGTCTTCTTTCTAAATTGTTTTTTATGATCATCATTCTGTCTGAACCTGCGAACAGCGAACTACCTGGGAAAGCACTATTTTAGGTTCGGTCCAAATGGCTTGTGTAATTCACAGGTTTCACTGTAGAACTATTAATATATACCACAAAGCATTCAAAGTAATTTTTTTAGTGGCACATAATTATGCAATCGCACTGCCATTTCTCACCACTCAGACAGACAAACCAGTAACTGGTCAAGACATGTATGGCCTAGCGGAGATACTGACCATTCGGAGCTTCTCCAACTCTTCTTGCAGCCTGGAGATGGTTGCCTTGTCCCTGGCCCGTTCTGTGTCCAACGAGTCGTTGGTCCTCCTCAGCATGCGGATCTCGCCCTCCAACTCGGACACCTGCTGGTTGAGCTTGTTGATGGTCTCTCGGTCTTGTGAACGCCATTTCTTGGCTTCGTCAAGCCTGCAATGATGATATGGGTATAGCGTTATATAGAGATGGATTGTAGTGTTGTTATTATGATAGAGGTATAATCTTGCATAGAGTTGGGCTGTACTATAGCAATAGAGACAGAGGTGTAGCGTTTGAGAGATGTTGGTGGTGTACAATGGTGAAGATGATAGAGGTGTGCCATTGGATAGAGCTGGGGCGCACAATGGTGAAGATGATAGAAGCGTGCCATTGGATAGAGTTGGGGCGCACAATGGTGAAGATGATAGAGGTGTGCCATTGGATACAGTTGGGGTGCACAATGGTGAAGGTTATAGAGTTGTTCCACTGGATAGAGTTGTGCCACTGGATAGAGTATGGGTGATCTCCAGGGCATGGGTGTAAATATGCTGCCTGGCCAAGTAGAAACAGTGAATAAGTGTGTGTGTGTATTTGTGTGTGTGTGTGCGTGGAAAAGGGGGGGGGTGGAGAGGGGGTTAGTTCAAGTGTAAAGTTCAAAAATGTAATCCTGTATAAATGCCTTAATATCTACGAACAAA
Source organism: Lymnaea stagnalis (assembly GCA_964033795.1). NCBI lineage: Eukaryota > Metazoa > Mollusca > Gastropoda > Lymnaeidae > Lymnaea > Lymnaea stagnalis. The sequence continues at coordinate 2,399,081 of CAXITT010000008.1, forward strand.
TCTCTCTATAAGGGGGGGGGGGACAAGAGTATTTTTAAAAAATTAATAAGGGGAATCCAAGAATTCTATTTTAAAATGGGATTATTTTATTTTTTTTGGGGGGGGGGGGGG
>CAXITT010000008.1:2405490-2417361 GCA_964033795.1 Lymnaea stagnalis
AAAGAACCATGAACGACCAAAAGAACCATGAAATGCCAAAGAACCGTGAACGACCAACAGAACCCTGAAATGCCAAAGAACCGTGAACGGCAAAAGAACAATGAAATGCTAAAGAACAATGAACGACCAAAAGAACCATGAAATGCCAAAGAACCGTGAACGACCAAAAGAACCATGAAATGCTAAAGAACCGTGAACGACCAAAAGAACCATAAATTCCAAAGAACCATGAACGGTCAAAAGAACCATGAAATTCCAAAGAACCATGAACGACCAAAAGAACCATGAAATGCCAAAGAACCGTGAACGACCAAAAGAACCATGAAATGCCAAAGAACCGTGAACGACAAAAGAACAATGAAATGCTAAAGAACAATGAACGACCAAAAGAACCATGAAATGCCAAAGAACCGTGAACGACCAAAATAACCATGAAATGCCAAAGAACCATGAACGACCAAAAGAACCATGAAATGCCAAAGAACCATGAACGACCAAAAGAACCATGAAATGCCAAAGAACCATGAACGACCAAAAAAACCATGAAATGCCAAAGAACCATGAACGACCAAAAGAACCATGAAATGCCAAAGAACCATGAACGACCAAAAGAACCATGAAATGCCAAAGAACCATAAACGACCAAAAGAACCATGAAATGCCAAAGAACCATGAACGACCAAAAGAACCATGAAATGCCAAAGAACCGTGAACGACCAAAAGAACCATGAAATGCCAAAGAACCATGAACGGTCAATGGCCCCCTGAACAGTCAGTGGCGCCCTTAGCGGCCAATAACGCCCTTTTAACGAGACCGCCATCGTTTTAATGTTAAAGGCCAATGGCGCCCTGAACGGCCAATGGCCCCTGGCAGATGTTAACGTCATCAACATCATCACAAATCCTCTTGCCCATCGATAAGGGGCCACAATTTTGGCAGACTAATACCCAGGGAAGGCAATATTAGCGGGTGATCTAAGATTATTCCCCCTGATTCCATCACGTCGTGATAAATGAACACGTGTCTTTAGTGCGTGCAGCAAATAATGAGGCCGGCCAGACACGGACAGATAGTATTTCATTTAACAGGTAAAACAACTGACCAAGACTTCCTTCCACCATTTTGGTCTACGTCATGTCCACCATTTCGACTGACTTCCTGTGCTAAATTTGCATCGACCAAACCTATAAATCGTTGCAGAAATGTTTCGACTTTGATCACGTTGACATGCATTCAATCACGTTTACATGCATTCAATCATGTGATATGCATTCAATCACGTTGACATGCATTCAATCACGTTGACATGCATTCAATCACGTTGACATGCATTCAATCAAGTTGACATGCATTCAATCAAGTTGACATGCATTCAATCACGTGTACATGCACTCAATCAGACTGACATTCATTCAATCCTTATTTGCACACCTTGCTGCGATGCTAAAGGTTTTTTTTGTGTGGATAAATTCTTAGATTAGCACGAATAGTGGTGTCGATGCTCTCATCCATAGTCCCACAATTAATTTAAAATGGCTTGCGCTGTACCGGACACATTGAGAGAATCTCAGATGATAGAGAAGCACAAGTGGTTTCAAGACAGAAACCAAAGGCAGACCGGTTGACCAAGATTAATTTGGCTGGACAACGTGGAGCCAGATTTACATTGGAAGGAGGTCCGCACATGGAGATGATAAACCATGAATCTGTCCGAATGGAAGGATGTGGTTGAGTATGTCAGAGTCCAACATTTAACGACATTGATGATGATTATAAACAAACTTCCTAGAGATGGGATGTCTTTACACTATTTTTTTGCGTTTGTGAATCATACCCAAACGCTCCAATCTCTGGTTCACGAATGCTACAAAAGAGGGGGGCCGGGGGGGGGGGGTTTTCCTCAAATGTAGTTGGATCTTCACATTTTTACAAACTTCTGTCCACTATAACTAGAGAAGCGTTACAGGTGGGTGGAGATGGAGAAAGTTGGCGATTAGCCGCAAGGTGTGAGACCCGCTGAAGGTTACTGTTGTAGCCCTTATGGGGTTTCCTTATCATATTCGATTCCTACTTTGCATTACCGATTATTAATTCATTACAATACAATTTCTCGACTACACAGAAGACATCGGGATACAACAGTACAGAAAAGTGCAGAAAATAATGACACAACTCATTGTGATGTCATAGAGTTCCATGGAAACGATATTTTTTTCCTGTTACAATGGCTGAGGTGTCCGGAATGTTGGCCAAGAAATGTATCGAGTAACTTTAAGAAATGGAACTGGCAACTAAATGAATGAGAACTTCAGCTGGGAAAGTGGTTTTCGTAATCACATTTTAAAGATTGTTAATTTTGAAAGCTCCCTTGAAGTAGTTCCCACTGTTTCTAAATGAGAGTAGCTTGAAGTGAAGGCCTTGAGTGTCCATCTCTTCTAAATGTATATTTATTTATGAAAATATTCACAGAAATGAACAGTTGTTTGGACAGAGCTGATGTGACAAGGACAAGGCTGATGTAACAAGGACAGGGCTGATGTGACAAGGACAAGGCTGATGTAACAAGGACAGGGCTGATGTGACAAGGAAAGCCTGATGTTAATAAAAGGGACACAGTGGTTTCATAATTGACAGGCACACCGGCCAATATTGTTTTATTTAAATCCCTCGAGATGAAAACTTTTGACCGATACCAAGTAAGAGAAACGGTTTCTATATCTTCATTGTTCCTAACTCATCAGATATTTTTATCTCTATATTTAACTTCAGCCATTTGTCACACCCCATCAATGTTGCTGCACAACCTCTTCCTGCAATACCTACATCATAAGGAGGCTCATTTTCGGCAGAATTCAGGTTAAAATGGGTGAATGTGTCCATGATTTCAGACAGAATAGTTCCTTTACTCTTTCGGAGAAGGAAAAAACACTAGTTTTTTTAAAAAGACACGTTAATTTTTTAATCCATTTTATTAACTTCGCTTTTGATCCTGTGTTTCTGGAAGGGTGGCAAAATCTTCCGACGGCTATTTGATCCACTTCCCGTCAACTTATCGAACTGAAACTTATTACATAGACTTGTTGCCAATGAGAAAACAATTTATCAAATTTTTAGCCCAACCCCCGAAAAATCAGTTTTTCAAGGAGAAGTGAAAGGAAATATAACGACACTGATTTCACGAAATAAAATTCCCGATAACTGCGCTAAATGAGATTCTTTTTTTAAAATATCGCAAGTGCGTTTGGTGCGTAATATTTTCTTTTGTATTACCGACATTGTTGGTGAAATAAATGTTCGATGTTAAAGCAGGTGGGGCTTTAGAATATTACTATCAAAATAAAATACTTTTAAAAATGTATTAAAAGATTTCAATGAAAAACTTTTTGTTTTTAGAGGTTTTTAAAATTTTATTTACTTTCTCGATTTCACCCCCCCCCCCCTTTCCCTCGTCCCAAATCGGCTCTTGCACCAATTGGTATTCCTTGTGCCATCTCTTACCCGTGGGAATCCTATCAGTGGCATCCGCCCCTGACCACAACACAGTTGGCCTAACGAGCCCAAACTGCTCAATGATTGTCACGGTAAACTACAGAACGTCTACACTTGTACAACGTGCGTCATGTGACAGGTGGTCATGTGTGGACATGACTCACTCACTTCACATGATAACAGCCGGCAGAGTTGAGCAGTTGAGTTAGTAGACTGTACATCCAACGGTTATAGAAAGTCAACGAAAATTCCAGGAAAAAATTAACTTACAACTTCTACCCTCAATTGTAGCATCTATACAATTACACACATCTTTTGCACATCAATGGCGAAGATTGGGAATATCCACTTGTTGCAGTATTCATAATTTAGTCTTGTAAACGAGATCATTCTCAATGCAGTTTTGACGTTTTACTCAGCTTTTCATGTCATTCTTTAGAGACTAATGGCGGGAGAAGATTTTACGATTTTGAATAAAATGCCAGTGATGTGGGGGTGGGTGGGGAGGGGCGGCGTTAAGGCGTAAATGAAACTTTCCGTCATGAAAAATATTGGATACAAGTTCAATAATCCACAACAGGGGTTCTCAATCAAATTGAATGTTGCACTACTTGAAAATTACACTATACTGTATTGAAGATACATTATCCAAAAGGTCTAACGGGTGTACTTATCGTATGGTGTTACTGGTAACCTATTTATACGGGGTTAAGGGAAAACTATTCTTATGGTGTTAATGTTATGTTACTTCTGGTATTATACATAAACGGCTTGTCGAAGCTACTTCTGTTGTATTCGTACTACTAATACTACTACTACTACTAAAATGATGTCTAGTTCTATTTTTTTATTTGAGACTCGAGCTTCGATTCCGGGCATAATACTCCGACAAATGACGGGTATTTTCTTATCCTTTCTAATATTTCCGAATATTTGTTGGCGCTGCATTCGGACATCATGTGGCTTTGTAAGCATCTTCCGGAAACAGACAATGCCCAGATGTCTACCAACAAATCTATAATTCTTATTGAAATCAATCCCTTGACTGTGCAGCATCACTACCATAAAAAAAGACCAAGTACAAACAACCATTAATTGACCCACCCGACTAACCGCGTCAATAGCAGAAACCCCAGTTCAAGTCATCACGGACAAAGCAAGGTCAGGCAGGCACCGGCGATACCAGGGGAAAAAAAAACAAGGCAAGGGAGACAAATCTGGCCAGCAAGTCTGAGACCACGGCAGACGGCAATCAATCAGTTCATACTATCCCTTGCCGAGCACCGAAGAATTGATTGCAAATCCTGGACGAGACAGGTCTGAGTGACCGATTGACCTATCGTGTCCAGTCCGCGGAATTAGTTCTGTAGGGTTGTTAGTGTTTCTGTTAGCATTTCAAGAGTCAAGCAGTCAAATAGAACGGAGTCAATCAAACATCCCAGAGTCAGCCAAACATCCCAGAGTCAGCCAAACATATCAGAGTCAGCCAAACATCCCAGAGTCAGCCAAACATACCAGAGTCAGCCAAACATCCCAGAGTCAGCCACACATATCAGAGTCAGCCAAACATACCAGAGTCAGCCAAACATATCAGAGTCAGCCAAACATCCCAGAGTCAGCCAAACATACCAGAGTCAGCCCCACATACCAGAGTCAGCCAAACATACCAGAGTCAGCCCCACATACCAGAGTCAGCCAAACATCCCAGAGTCAGCCCCACATACCAGAGTCACCCAAACATCCCAGAGTCAGCCACACATATCAGAGTCAGCCAAACATACCAGAGTCAGCCAAACATATCAGAGTCAGCCAAACATCCCAGAGTCAGCCAAACATACCAGAGTCAGCCCCACATATCAGAGTCAGCCAAACATACCAGAGTCAGCCCCACATATCAGAGTCAGCCAAACATCCCAGAGTCAGCCCCACATATCAGAGTCAGCCAAACATCCCAGAGTCAGCCCCACATACCAGAGTATGCCAAACATCCCAGAGTCAGCCCCACATACCAGAGTCAGCCAAACATACAAGAGTCAGCCAAACATCCCAGATTCAGCCCCACATACCAGAGTCAGCCAAACATACCAGAGTCAGCCAAACATCCCAGAGTCAGCCAAACATACCAGAGTCAGCGCAACATCCCAGAGTCAGCCACACATATCAGAGTCAGACAAACATACCAGAGTCAGCCAAACATACCAGAGTCAGCCAAACATACCAGAGTCAGCTAACTTAACTCTTGACTTAAGTGCCTACAAGTGTCAACTTTACTCTTGACTTTAGTCCTACATGTGTCACATTTACTCTTGACTTTAGTGCCTACATGTGTCAACTTTACTCTTGACTTTAGTCCTACATGTGTCACATTTACTCCTGACATTAGTCCTACATGTGTCACATTTACTCTTGACTTTAGTGCTACACGTGTCAACTTTACTCTTGACTTTAGTCCTACATGTGTCACATTTTCTCTTGACATTAGTCCTACATGTGTCACATTTACTCTTGACTTTAGTGCCTACATGTGTCAACTTTACTCTTGATTTTAGTCCTACATGTGTCACATTTACTCTTGACATTAGTCCTACATGTGTCACATTTACTCTTGACTTTAGTGCCTACATGTGTCAACTTTACTCTTGATTTTAGTCCTACATGTGTCACATTTTCTCTTGACATTAGTCCTACATGTGTCACATTTACTCTTGACTTTAGTGCCTACATGTGTCAACTTTACTCTTGACTTTAGTCCTACATGTGTCAACTTTACTCTTGACCTTAGTCCTACATGTGTCAACTTTACTCTTGACTTTAGTGCCTACATGTGTCACATTTACTCTTGACTTTAGTGCCTACATGTGTCACATTTACTCTTGACTTTAGTGCCTACATGTGTCAAATTTACTCTGGACATTAGTGCCTACATGTGTCACATTTACTTTTGACTTTAGTGCCTACATGTGTCAACGTTACTCTTGACTTAATGCCTAAATGTGTAAACTTTACTCTTGACCTTATTGCCTACATGTGTCACATTTACTCTTGACTTTAGTCCTACGTGTGTCAACTTTACTCTTGACATTAGTGCCTACATGTGTAAGCTTTACCCTTGACTTTAGTTCCTACATGTGTAAACTTTACTCTTGACTTTAGTGCCTACATGTGTTTCATTTACTGATGACTTTAGTGCCTACATATCTCAGCTTTACTCTTGACTTTAGTGCATATATGTGTCTACTTTACTGTTGACTTTAGTGCCTACATGCGTCAACTTTACTCTTGACTTTAGTGCCTATATGTGTGAACTTTACTTTTTAGTTTAGTCCTACATGTGTAAGCTTTACTCTTGACTTAAGTGCCTACATGTGTCAACTTTACTCTTGACTTTAGTCCTACATGTCTCACATTTTGCTCTTGACTTTAGTGGCTGCAAGTCATTTACTCTTCACTTTACTGCCTACATGTGTCAAAATTAAGAAAAATATTACTTTTAAATTATGTCAATAGATCATCCAGGCATTGTTCGCTTAATTAACCCCGGACACATGGTATACATGGGACACACGGGAGTGTATTGTGAGAGTCCCAACAGATAGTGCTGCAATGTTGGATTGAGTGGATTGATTATTACCTGGCTATGACCTGGCTATGACTTGTTAATGACCTGGGAATGACCTGGGTGTGAACTGGTTATGACCTGGCTATGACTTGTTAATAACCTGGGAATGACCTGGGTGTGAACTGGTTATGACTTGATTATGACTTATTGTTATTACATTTATTTTAGTGTTTATTTTAATCCAGATGTTTGTTGAACAATGTAAATAACTTTAAAAAAGGAAATGAGTAAAACAAAGTATGGTCAAACCTTAAACAAAAAATAACGCAAAAAAAAACAACAAAAACGAAACAAATCCAACGTGTCGGCAGGAAGCCTTCGTCAGCGAAAAAAATCATGCCATATGCAGTCAAGTTCATATCTATGACGTAACCTATGTGCTCATTGAGCTTCTCATGAACATTTCCTCGATTTTCATGTTGCGTGCCAATATTTGTCCAGATGTCTCGTCTGCCCAAATTGTTTCGCGGCTATGACAAACGCGTGGACAAACAGTAATTGAGCCCGGGTTTTTCCTATGTTTGGCATAACAAACACGACAAGAGGGATAACCGGATCGGCTGCTATGTTTGGCATAACAAACACGACAAGAGGGATAACCGGATCGGCTGCTATGAAGATAAACAAATTATTTTGGAGCCAGCCACGAAACAATGATTTTCAATTATTTCTTTTTTTAAAGCGTCGCCTTTGGCAACAGGCATTTCAAAGCATTACTGGGGGGTATAAAGTACCACAAATTTCGAGACTAGTTGTCAGGGTCTACGCCACTAGAGCAACGGACGAGGCGCGTTTGTATCAAGTGTAAAAGGCAGGGATGTGAATCAAGGAGAGAGTTGCGGAATAGTTTTAAAAAGAGTTGAGGAAATGGACAACACGTATGTCGTGGAAATAACTAAAGCTTCGGCAATAGATCTAGTCGAAACCGGAATCAAGTCATTATCCTAAGCAAGATCCGCGGAATGATCAAGGAAAAATAGTCGTGAAGATCTCCTAACCATAAGTATGGGACTTTGTGCCTTACGCAAGTTAAAGTCAAGCAGATGTTTGGTCCAGACAGTGAAGATCTCCTAACCATAAGTATGGGACTTTGTGCCTTACGCAAGTTAAAGTCGAGCAGATGTTTGGTCCAGACAGTGAAGATCTCCTAACCATAAGTATGGGACTTTGTGCCTTACGCAAGTTAAAGTCAAGCAGATGTTTGGTCCAGACGGTGAAGATCTCCTAACAATAAGTATGGGACTTTATGCCTTACGCAAGTTAAAGTCAAGCAGATGCTTGGTCCAGACGTTGCATCATCATGTATCACCTCCAGCATCTTCAGCTATTTCAACTTTGATTTCGATTTTTAACAGCCAATGCCTATGTTGTCGACCAATCATGGCTTCCCATCCTTCGTGAAGATTTAACCGTCGAGAAGACGGAAACGGGGAGGGGGCGGGGAGAGAGACAGGAAATCGATGATTTGGACACAACCACGTGATGTCTGGGCCAAAGGGTCACGGTGACCTTTTTTGAGATGAAACTGAGGCATCATGAACTTCGATGGGATAGATTTGTAACACTTTCATGGGATAGATTTGTAACATTTTCATGGGATAGATTTGTAACATTTTCATGGGATAGATTTGTAACACTTTCATGGGATAGATTTGTAACACTTTCATGGGATAGATTTGTAACACTTTCATGGGATAGATTTGTACCACTTTCATGGGATAGATTTGTAACCCTTCGATGGGATAGATTTGTAACACTTTCATGGGATAGATTTGTAACACTTTCATGGAATAGATTTGTAACACTTTCATGGGATAGATTTGTAACACTTTCACGGATAGATTTGTACCTTTTCGATAGGATAGATTTGTAACTCTTCGATGGGATAGATTTGTAACTCTTTCATGGGATAGATGTTTACCTTTTCGATGGGATAGATTTGTAACTCTTCGATGGGATAGATTTGTAACACTTTGATGAGATAGATTTGTAACAATTCAATGGGGCAGATTTGAAACACTTCGTCGGGATAGATTTGTAACACTTCGATGGGATAGATTTGTAACATTTCGATGGGATAGATTTCTACCACTTCCAGTGGATATATTTGTAACTCTTCAATGGGATAGATTTGAAACAATTCGATGGGATAGATTTGTTACACTTCGATGGGATAAATCTGTAAAAATTAGAGGGGATAGAATTGTAAAGTTCGATGTGAAAGATTTGTAACACTTCGATGGGACCGACATGTACAATTCGATGAGATAGATTTATAATACTTGCATGTACTGAGTTTGTAGGTAACTACTGTATGGTGACTATAATTCGTCGTCCAGTCATAGGCACTAACTAGAATTGGCAACAAAGGCCCACAACAAGCAAACGTACACTTTTATCTGGATTAATGAACCAAACTTCTACTCACAAACTACGGCTTAACGAGGGGTTATGTGATCATTTGATACATCGTCTAGTTTTCGGTCGTCATTAATCTCTGGTGCACAAAAGTCATTAAGTACTCTCTGGTGTACAGAAGGAAATGAGTACTCATTGCTATGCACCAAGCAATCACTACTCAGGTGTACACACGGCAGTCAGTACTCAGATGTACATTCGGCAGTCAGTACTGAGTGTTGAACACCATGGATCATGTTCAAAATGACAGTCCAGGACATAACATGCACAAATACAGACCTTCAGCATTGTAAACATAATGTATATATGTGTACAAATATTGAGCCTTTAAGTACAGTAAACCTTATACAAATGTATGTATGTAAGGCATCTTTCCGTCTGCGGGAGACGATAGATTATCTTTATTGCTTGCAGCTCTTGGTGTGGCTGGTGAGACCAATCCTCGAATGGCAGTCTCTGTTACATTTCCCACAGACGAATGCGGTGGAGCAGTATTTACCGGCCTTCCTCCTCGCTCTTTTTGCAGCTGTTTCCGCCCTGTTTTGTTCCTCGGCATGTAGTGATCCTGCCTACACGATGCTCCGCCATGAGGATCGATCCTCTGCCAGCTCCTCCCAGTTTGAGATGTCGATGTTGGCCGACTTCATGTCTCTTTTGCATATGTCTAAGTATCTCAGACGAGGCCGTCCAACTGACCTTTTCCCTGTCGCCAGCTCGCCGTATAGCACGTCCTTTGGTATGCGACCAGATTGCATTCGCTTGACGTGTCCAAGCCGGCGGAGGCGTCTTTGGATTAACATGGCTGGGACGCTACACATGTTTGTTTGGGACAGGACATCCGTGTTGGGGACTTTGTCTTGCCATTTAATGTCAAGGATGTGGCGCAGGCATCTGAGGTGGAAGCCATTGAGCCTTCTTTCGTGTTTAGAGTATGTGGTCCACGACTCGCATCCATACAGAAGTGTGCTCAGTACGCAGGCCTGGTACACCTGCAGCTTAGTTCTTGTTGTGAGTTTGGCGTTTGACCAGACTCTTTTCTTCAGTCTGGCCATAACAGTTGCGGCCTTCCCTATCCTCCCACTTATCTCATCCTCCATTGACAGGGTGCTCGATATGTTGGATCCCAGATATGTGAATCTGTCAACAGTATCCAAGTCGTAGTCGTCGATGGTGATAGTGGGGAGGGAGTCAGCGCCCTGTGCCATAATGTTAGTTTTCTTTAGGCTAATTGTCAGGCCAAACTCTTGGCAGGCAGCGGATAGGCTGGATACGAGGCTCTGCAGGCCGTCAGCTGTGTGAGATACCAAAGGGGCATCGTCCGCAAACAAGAACTCCCACAGCAAGACCTTTCTTGTTTTAGTCTTGGCTCTTATACAAATAATACGTGTCTGTATACATATTGTATACCTTATTTTTATTACATTATTATTTTAGCTTACATTATTAGCCTATATATAATACATCCTCTAGTTTTCGGTCGTCATTAATCTCTGGTGTACAAAAGTCATATAAAAATGGAATTTTTTTAAATTTGAAAATATCTAGTCTAAATGCGAAATTATGTATTCATGAAGATTAAGCTGTTTTGTGCTGTTGGTTGTAACAATAATGTTTGGAGCACATGATGAGCCAAACACGTTATTGATTGCACACCACCAAGAATAGGTACATAACGTGTGATTGCACACCACCAAGAATAGGTATATAACGTGTGATTGCACACCACCAAGAATAGGTACATAACGTGTGAATGCGCACCAAAACTAACAACTTCAAAGCCAGGCTAGACATCTTTGAAACAGTGATCGCGGACCGTGTTGTTCCAGGCCGATGCCGTCATAAAAGAAGATTTTTGAGCGATCAATATCCGGCCTATAATGAATTCCTCTCGGGTAAAATCCTAGGCAAATTCATTTGTGTGTTTATTTGTACACGCAAGAATCATTGCCATTGGGCAAAGGCACGCAAACCAAGAGAATGGCATGTCAAAGTGTCCAGACCGACCAGAGACGAGCCGAGTTGGTTGATGAAGCCAAGGGCATGCAATCGAAAACGCTCGGACCGTGCACAGCCGTGATGGAAACTGAAGACGGTGGCGTGAACAGTCCGAACTCCTACTTAAACCGACTGGGAAGCAGCAGAGAAACCGAACTGTCCGGACAACACGCTTACGCCTTTCAGGGAAGCTGGAGTGGCAGGCCGAGCCTATGTTGTATGGCAGGCCGAGCCTATGTTGTATGGCAGGCCGAGCCTATGTTGTATGGCAGGCCGAGCCTATGTTGTATGGCAGGCCGAGCCTATGTTGTATGGCAGGCCGAGCCTATGTTGTATGGCAGGCCGAGCC